>CM053034.1:159989272-160085597 GCA_028564925.1 Lithobates sylvaticus | reverse complement strand
GATGTGTGACATAAGCTTCTAAATGTTGTACGTAAAATGCCAGGACAGTTCAACCCCCCCCCCCCCAAATGACCCCTTTTTGGAAAGTAGACACCCCAAGCTATTTGGAGTAAGGATGGGCCCGGTGCTCGATGCGAACCCACGTTCGCATCGAGCACCGGGCGTTCGCTCGCTCGGCGAGCCCAGAACTATTTTGGCCGCTCGCATCACGTTCGTGTGATGCGAGCGGCCCCGCAATGCATTGCGGCCGGCGCGGCCGACGCAGTGCATTGCTGGCTGATGATTGGCCAAGCATGCACTGTGACCCCGCATGCTTGGCCAATCACAGCCCCGGAAACTCGAAGAGCCATAATTGGCTACAGGCAGGACGCCTGTAGCCAATTACAGCTCAGGGGCTGTAGTACACGCCCCCCCCTATAAAAACGCCGCCACGCCGTCTGCGCCGGTCACATGCTGTTCCGGCGCAGATTGAGCAGGCTGTTCCTGTGACACTCTGCTGCATTTAGATAGATAGAGAGAGAGATTCACTTGCAGAGATTGAGTTAGATAGATTCAGTTACAAAGATTGATTGACAAAGAGGGGCTTGTAGTGTGCTCGTGGCAGGCAGGCAGAGCTCCTATATTTTGTTACCAGAAGCACCTATAGGACTTGTAGTGTGTTCGTGGCAGGCAGGCAGAGCTCCTATATTTTGTTACCAGAAGCACCTATAGGACTTGTAGTGTGTTAGTGGCAGGCAGGCAGAGCTCCTATATTTTGTTACCAGAAGCACCTATAGGACTTGTAGTGTGTTAGTGACAGGCAGGCAGAGCTCCTATATTTTGTTACCAGAAGCACCTATAGGACTTGTAGTGTGTTAGTGGCAGGCAGGCAGAGCTCCTATATTTTGTTACCAGAAGCACCTATAGGACTTGTAGTGTGTTAGTGACAGGCAGGCAGAGCTCCTATATTTTGTTACCAGAAGCACCTATAGGACTTGTAGTGTGTTAGTGACAGGCAGGCAGAGCTCCTATATTTTGTTACCAGAAGCACCTATAGGACTTGTAGTGTGTTAGTGGCAGGCAGGCAGAGCTCCTATATTTTGTTACCAGAAGCACCTATAGGACTTGTAGTGTGTTAGTGACAGGCAGGCAGAGCTCCTATATTTTGTTACCAGAAGCACCTATAGGACTTGTAGTGTGTTAGTGGCAGGCAGGCAGAGCTCCTATATTTTGTTACCAGAAGCACCTATAGGACTTGTAGTGTGTTCGTGGCAGGCAGGCAGAGCTCCTATATTTTGTTCCCAGAAGCACCTATAGGACTTGAAGTGTGTTAGTCCCATCACACACACAGAGCTATATTTTCTTCCCAGAAGCACCTATAGGACTTGAAGTGTGTTAGTCCCATTACACACAAAGAGCTATACTTTGTTCCCAGAAGCACCTATAGGACTTGAAGTGTGTTAGTCCCATTACACACACAGAGCTATATTTTCTTCCCAGAAGCACCTATAGGACTTGAAGTGTGTTAGTCCCATTACACACACAGAGCTATATTTTCTTCCCAGAAGCACCTATAGGACTTGAAGTGTGTTAGTCCCATTACACACACAGAGCTATATTTTCTTCCCAGAAGCACCTATAGGACTTGAAGTGTGTTAGTCCCATTACACACACAGAGCTATATTTTCTTCCCAGAAGCACCTATAGGACTTGAAGTGTGTTAGTCCCATTACACACACAGAGCTATATTTTCTTCCCAGAAGCACCTATAGGACTTGAAGTGTGTTAGTCCCATCACACACACAGAGCTATATTTTGTTCCCAGAAGCACCTATAGGACTTGAAGTGTGTTAGTCCCATTACACACACAGAGCTATATTTTGTTCCCAGAAGCACCTATAGGACTTGAAGTGTGTTAGTCCCATCACACACACAGAGCTATATTTTGTTCCCAGAAGCACCTATAGGACTTGAAGTGTGTTAGTCCCATTACACACACAGAGCTATATTTTGTTCCCAGAAGCACCTATAGGACTTGAAGTGTGTTAGTCCCATCACACACACAGAGCTATATTTTCTTCCCAGAAGCACCTATAGGACTTGAAGTGTGTTAGTCCCATTACACACACAGAGCTATATTTTCTTCCCAGAAGCACCTATAGGACTTGTAGTGTGTTAGTCCCATTACACACACAGAGCTATATTTTCTTCCCAGAAGCACCTATAGGACTTGAAGTGTGTTAGTCCCATCACACACACAGAGCTATATTTTGTTCCCAGAAGCACCTATAGGACTTGAAGTGTGTTAGTCCCATTACACACACAGAGCGATATTTTCTTCCCAGAAGCACCTATAGGACTTGAAGTGTGTTAGTCCCATTACACACACAGAGCTATATTTTTCTTCCCAGAAGCACCTATAGGACTTGAAGTGTGTTAGTCCCATTACACACACAGAGCTATATTTTGTTCCCAGAAGCACCTATAGGACTTGAAGTGTGTTAGTCCCATCACACACACAGAGCTATATTTTCTTCCCAGAAGCACCTATAGGACTTGAAGTGTGTTAGTCCCATTACACACACAGAGCTATATTTTCTTCCCAGAAGCACCTATAGGACTTGAAGTGGGTTAGTCCCATTACACACACAGAGCTATATTTTCTTCCCAGAAGCACCTATAGGACTTGAAGTGTGTTAGTCCCATTACACACACAGAGCTATATTTTCTTCCCAGAAGCACCTATAGGACTTGAAGTGTGTTAGTCCCATTACACACACAGAGCTATATTTTCTTCCCAGAAGCACCTATAGGACTTGAAGTGTGTTAGTCCCATCACACACACAGAGCTATATTTTGTTCCCAGAAGCATCTATAGGACTTGATGTGTGTTAGTCCCATTACACACACAGAGCTATATTTTGTTCCCAGAAGCACCTATAGGACTTGAAGTGTGTTAGTCCCAGCACACACACAGAGCTATATATTCTTCCCAGAAGCACCTATAGGACTTGAAGTGTGTTAGTCCCATTACACACAAAGAGCTATACTTTGTTCCCAGAAGCACCTATAGGACTTGAAGTGTGTTAGTCCCATTACACACACAGAGCTATATTTTCTTCCCAGAAGCACCTATAGGACTTGAAGTGTGTTAGTCCCATTACACACACAGAGCTATATTTTGTTCCCAGAAGCACCTATAGGACTTGAAGTGTGTTAGTCCCATTACACACACAGAGCTATATTTTCTTCCCAGAAGCACCTATAGGACTTGAAGTGTGTTAGTCCCATTACACACACAGAGCTAGATTTTCTTCCCAGAAGCACCTATAGGACTTGAAGTGTGTTAGTCCCATCACACACACAGAGCTATATTTTCTTCCCAGAAGCACCTATAGGACTTGAAGTGTGTTAGTCCCATTACACACACAGAGCTATATTTTCTTCCCAGAAGCACCTATAGGACTTGTAGTGTGTTAGTCCCATTACACACACAGAGCTATATTTTCTTCCCAGAAGCACCTATAGGACTTGAAGTGTGTTAGTCCCATCACACACACAGAGCTATATTTTGTTCCCAGAAGCACCTATAGGACTTGAAGTGTGTTAGTCCCATTACACACACAGAGCTATATTTTGTTCCCAGAAGCACCTATAGGACTTGAAGTGTGTTAGTCCCATCACACACACAGAGCTATATTTTCTTCCCAGAAGCACCTATAGGACTTGAAGTGTGTTAGTCCCATTACACACAAAGAGCTATACTTTGTTCCCAGAAGCACCTATAGGACTTGAAGTGTGTTAGTCCCATTACACACACAGAGCTATATTTTCTTCCCAGAAGCACCTATAGGACTTGTAGTGTGTTCGTGGCAGGCAGGCAGAGCTCCTATATTTTGTTCCCAGAAGCACTTATAGGACTTGAAGTGTGTTAGTCCCATTACACACACAGAGCTATATTTTCTTCCCAGAAGCACCTATAGGACTTGTAGTGTGTTAGTGGCAGGCAGGCAGAGCTCCTATATTTTGTTACCAGAAGCACCTATAGGACTTGTAGTGTGTTCGTGGCAGGCAGGCAGAGCTCCTATATTTTGTTCCCAGAGGCACCTATAGGACTTGAAGTGTGTTAGTCCCATTACACACACAGAGCTATATTTTCTTCCCAGAAGCACCTATAGGACTTGAAGTGTGTTAGTCCCATTACACACACAGAGCAATTTTTTCTTCCCAGAAGCACCTATAGGACTTGAAGTGTGATAGTCCCATCACACAGAGCTCCTCTATTTTCTTTGCATAAGCACCCACAGGACTTCTAGTGTGTTAGTGGCATCACACAGAGCTCCTATATATTCTACTCAGCAGCACCCACAGGACTTCTAGTGTGTTAGTGGCATCACACAGAGCTCCTCTATTTTCTTTGCAGAAGCACCCACAGGACTTCTAGTGTGTTAGTGGCATCACACAGAGCTCCTCTATTTTCTTTGCAGAAGCACCCACAGGACTTCTAGTGTGTTAGTGGCATCACACAGAGCTCCTCTATTTTCTATGCAGAAGCACCCACAGGACTTCTAGTGTGTTAGTGGCATCACACAGAGCTCCTCTATTTTCTTTGCAGAAGCACCCATAGGACTTCTAGTGTGTTAGTGGCATCACACAGAGCTCCTCTATTTTCTTTGCAGAAGCACCCACAGGACTTCTAGTGTGTTAGTGGCATCACACAGAGCTCCTCTATTTTCTTTGCAGAAGCACCCATAGGACTTCTAGTGTGTTAGTGGCATCACACAGAGCTCCTATATATTCTTCTCAGCAGCACCCACAGGACTTCTAGTGTGTTAGTGGCATCACACAGAGCTCCTCTATTTTCTTTGCAGAAGCACCTATAGGACTTCTAGTGTGTTAGTGGCATCACACAGAGCTCCTATATTTTCTTCTCAGCAGCACCCACAGGACTTCTAGTGTGTTAGTGGCATCACACAGAGCTCCTATATTTTCTTTGCAGAAGCACCCATAGGACTTCTAGTGTGTTAGTGGCATCACACAGAGCTCCTATATTTTCTTCTCAGCAGCACCCACAGGACTTCTAGTGTGTTAGTGGCATCACACAGAGCTCCTATATATTCTTCTCAGCAGCACCCACAGGACTTCTAGTGTGTTAGTGGCATCACACAGAGCTCCTATATTTTCTTTGCAGAAGCACCCATAGGACTTCTAGTGTGTTAGTGGCATCACACAGAGCTCCTATATTTTCTTCTCAGCAGCACCCACAGGACTTCTAGTGTGTTAGTGGCATCACACAGAGCTCCTATATTTTCTTTGCAGAAGCACCTATAGGACTTCTAGTGTGTTAGTGGCATCACACAGAGCTCCTATATTTTCTTCTCAGCAGCACCCACAGGACTACCGACTACAATGGCTGGAAGACCGCCAAGGGGAGGCAGAGCGTGCAGAGCCAAGAACACAGGGCAGACAGTCTCTGTTTCTAGTGGACGTGGCCGTGGACGTGGACGTGGTCGTGCATCGTCATCAGCACGTGGCCATGGGACACGCGCGTCTTTGTTTTCGGCAGCTGGACATGTGGAGCCGCATCATGCTGAAGGCTTGGTAGAATGGATGACCAAGCCCTCCTCATCCTCCTCATCCTCTCTCACCCAGGCTCAGGGTACTGACAGAGCATCATCAGCCACCCCTTCCCTAGACCCACCATGTCCTCCTGAGGAGTCCCCCGAACTCTTTGAGCACAGTGTTGGGTACATGCTCCAGGAGGATGCCCAACGATTCGAAGGCTCGGATGACGATACCCAGCTTGAGGAATCTGGCAGTACAGTTCCACCAGCTGCAGCTTACTGCCAGGTTTGCTCTAGTGGTGAAGAGGGAGGGGATGATGAGGTCACTGACTCCACGTGGGTGCCTCAAGGGAGAGAGGATGAGGAGGAGGACGAGGAGGAGGAGGATGCGGCGTCACATGTCCAACGAGGCAGGATGCCCCCTGGAGGCCAGGTAGAGGCCAGCACAGCAACTGTACAACACCGCAGAGCTCCGCCTGTGCAGGGCGCTGCCTCTGCACGTTATCAGAAAAGTTCTTTGGTGTGGGCCTTTTTTGAGACGAGTGCAGCAGATCGCACCACTGCTATTTGCAATATTTGTCTCAAGCGTATCTCGCGTGGCCAAAACATCAGCCGCTTGGGCACGACAAGCATGACCAGACATATGGCGACCTGCCATGCAGCTCGTTGGCAGGCACACATAAAAGACCCACACCAAAGAACTAAGCGGACCTCTCCTTGCTCCTCCTCAGCTGGGATCTCCATCCCCACTACACCTTCAGTCCTCTCTGAAAGCTGCTCTGAGAGGACTGAAGGTGTAGAATTCGGTGTGTCACAACCAAGTACTTGCAGTACACCGACGTCCGAATGCAGCAGGCAAATTTCCCTGCCCCAGCTGCTGGACCGTAGAAAGAAGTACACTCCCAGCCATCCACATGCCCAGCGGTTGAATGCTAGCCTTGCTAAATTGCTAGCACTTCAACTGCTGCCTTTTCAGTTGGTAGACTCGGCCCCCTTCCGTGAGTTTGTTCAATGTGCGGTTCCTCAGTGGCAGGTTCCCAAACGCCACTTTTTCTCGCGGAAGGCGATTCCGTCTCTCTACCGGCATGTGGAGGGCAATGTCCATGCCTCGCTGGACAGGGCGGTCAGCGGTAAGGTGCATATTACCGCTGACTCATGGTCCAGCAGGCATGGACAGGGACGGTACCTTTCTTTCACGGCCCATTGGGTCACTCTATTGGCAGCTGGGAGGGATGCAGGACAAGGTGCAGTAGTGTTGGAGGTTGTTCCGCCACCACGCCTCCAAAACGCGACTACTGCTACTGGTTGTGACACACCTCTCTCCTCCACCCCCTCCTCTTCTTCTTCCTCCAGTGCTCTGTCCTTGGAACCAGCGGTGCTCCGTAGGCGTACAAGGGGCTACGCAAGTACGCAGGCAAAAAGATGCCATGCCGTGCTTGCGCTGGTGTGTTTGGGGGACAGGAGCCACACTGGGCCAGAGGTTCTGGCAGCTCTGCAGGGGCAGGCCGAGAGGTGGTTGACGCCACGTCAGCTTAAGCCAGGAATGGTCGTTTCTGACAATGGCACCAACCTCCTCTCCGCCCTGCGACAGGGGCAGCTCACCCATGTGCCCTGCATGGCTCACGTCCTCAACCTGGTGGTGCAGCGGTTCTTGGGCAGGTTCCCAGGCTTACAGGATGTCCTGAGGCAGGCCAGGAAAGTCTGTGTGCATTTCCGCCGATCTTATAATGCCAGTGCTCGGCTGACTGAGCTGCAAAAGGAGCTGAACCTGCCCAAGAACCGCCTAATATCTGACATGCCCACCAGGTGGAACTCAACGTTGGCCATGCTGCAGCGACTGCACACGCAGCAGAGGGCCATCAATGAGTACCTTTGCGACTACGGCACCAGGACAGGGTCAGGGGAGCTTGGGTTTTTTTCCCCACGTCAGTGGAGCATGATCAGGGATGCATGCACTGTCCTCTCACCATTTGAGGAGGCCACGAGGATGGTGAGCAGTGACAGTGCATGCATCAGTGACACTGTCCCTCTTGTCCACCTGTTGGAGCATACGCTGCGTGGGATAATGGACAGGGCACTTGAGGCAGAACAGAGGCAGGAAGAGGAGGACTTCCTTGCCTCTCAAGGCCCCCTTTATCCGGACAGTGTTCCTTCTGTCCCACCCATCACACAGGAAGAGGATGAGGAGGAGGAGGAGGAGGAGGAGGATTGTGTGAGCATGGAGGTGGAGCCTGGCACTCAGCATCAGCAGCAGCAGTCTTTTAGGGATGATGTACAGTCCCAACAAGCCAGTGGACTTGTACGTGGCTGGGAGGAGGTGGCTGGCGATCATGTCATCCTCAGTGACCCAGAAGACTCCGGACCGAATGCCTCAGCTAACCTACGCTGCATGGCCTCCCTGATCCTGCAAAGCCTGCGGAAGGATCCTCGTGTTCTTCGGATCAAGGAGAGGGACCATTACTGGCTGGCCACTCTCCTTGATCCGCGGTACAAGGGTAAGGTTGCGGACCTTATCTTGCCGTCGCAGAGGGAGCAGAGGATGAGACATCTCAGGGAGGCCTTGCAGAAAGGTCTGTGCAACGCGTTCCCAGAAACTGGGAGGCTACAAACTCCTGGTCCTGGGCGACGAGTTGCTGAGGCTTCGGTCAGTGGCAGAAGGAGCGGTGGGGAAGGTGGACGTCTGACCGATGCGTTCAGACAATTTTTTAGTCCGCAGCCCCAAGGTATGATCGGTTCCAGCAACCATCGCCAGCGTCTGATATACATGGTGCAGGAATACCTTGGGGCAAGGTCAGACTTGGACACCTTTCCCACCGAAAATCCTCTGGCTTACTGGGTCCTGAGGATGGATCACTGGCCAGAGCTTGCACAGTATGCAATTGAGCTACTGGCCTGTCCTGCCTCCAGCGTTCTTTCCGAACGCACATTCAGTGCTGCTGGAGGATTTGTGACTGATCATAGGGTGCGCCTGTCCACCGCCTCGGTTGATCGACTGACATTCATCAAAATGAATCAGTCTTGGATCACCACCAGCTACCAGGCACCTGAGGCGGATATAACCGAATAATTTTTAATGTCACATCCCTTCAAGACTGCCTATGCTGATGCTGAGTGACTGTCCTCTTATGTTCACTGACTATCCTCTTCCTCCTCCTCAATGATCCATGCCACAGCACCAGTGCCTAAGGCACAATTTTTCAGCCCCTGTTTAACAGGGGCGTGTACTTACAATTTTTTAAAAAAATGCTTCGCAACACGTGTGACTGCTGTGCTCCAAGTACAGTCTCTGTGAGGGCCGTGTTGCAGTGTTGTGGCACCAGCACCAGTGCCTAAGGCACAATTTTTCAGCCCCTGTTTAACAGGGGCGTGTACTTACAATTTTTTAAAAAAATGCTTCGCAACACGTGTGACTGCTGTGCTCCAAGTACAGTCTCTGTGAGGGCCGTGTTGCAGTGTTGTGGCACCAGCACCAGTGCCTAAGGCACAATTTTTCAGCCCCTGTTTAACAGGGGCGTGTACTTACAATTTTTTAAAAAAATGCTTCGCAACACGTGTGACTGCTGTGCTCCAAGTACAGTCTCTGTGAGGGCCGTGTTGCAGTGTTGTGGCACCAGCACCAGTGCCTAAGGCACAATTTTTCAGCCCCTGTTTAACAGGGGCGTGTACTTACAATTTTTAAAAAAAATGCTTCGCAACACGTGTGACTGCTGTGCTCCAAGTACAGTCTCTGTGAGGGCCGTGTTGCAGTGTTGTGGCACCAGCACCAGTGCCTAAGGCACAATTTTTCAGCCCCTGTTTAACAGGGGCGTGTACTTACAATTTTTTAAAAAAATGCTTCGCAACACGTGTGACTGCTGTGCTCCAAGTACAGTCTCTGTGAGGGGTTGCAGTGTTGTGGCACCAGCACCAGTGCCTAAGGCACAATTTTTCAGCCCCTGTTTAACAGGGGCGGGTAATTACAAATCTTGATCTAATAGTTCACAGCAGGGCCCATTCCTGCGCCCACCAAGAGTAACTATGAGGGCCTACAGTCTTGTGGCAACACCGTCCACCACCACCGCCAAAGGCCCAATTTTTCTGCCCTGTTCATCAGGTGCTTGCAATTACAAATCTTGATCTAATAACTCACAGCAGGGCCCATTCCTGCGCCCACCAAGAGTAACTGTGAGAGCTTACAGTCTTGTGGCAAAACCGTCCACCACCACCACCCCCAATTTTTCTGCCCTGTTCAACAGGTGCATGCAATTACAAATCTTGATCTATTAACTCACAGCAGGGCCCATTCCTGTGCCCACCAGTCTTGTGGCTACACCAACATCTAATAGGGCAAATTTCTGCAGAGTATATACGCCAGGCCCCTACTTTCAAACATCCAACTTACAAACGACTCCTACTTGCAAATGGAAAGAGAAAACAGGAAGTGAGAGGAAATCTACCCCTAGGAAGGGAAATTCTATCCTGTTAGATTTAATTTGGGAAAAAGGTATCTCCTCTCTACTGATACTTTATCACCAATCCTTGTTTCAATTAAAACCCCACTTTTCCAAAAACATTTATCATTGGACGGAAAGTGAGGTGACATGTTCTGAACAGATGTGCAAAGACAGCAAATGTTACAGGGGTGATAACCCCTCCCTATGTTCTCCAAAAAGCTTAAAAATAGATTTTTTTGGGATGGAGCTACACTTCATAATGTACCTGTTCAGATTCTACTTAAGATCAAACCTAAAGCCGCAAGTGGTTTTAAATGGCTTCTTTTTTTCCTTTACAAATGTCATTTTGTGCAAGGACAGTTCTAAACACGGGAAACACATGCCACTTCACAGGCATACTTTGGACACCCCCCAGGTACCATATTTAAAGGAAAATGTCACTTTTTTTTTTTTCACTTTATGCATCATTAAAATGACTGCTCCCGAAAAAACGTTAGTTTTTTAAAAGTTCTTTTTGCATTGATATATGTCCCCTGGGGCAGGACCCGGGTCCCCAAACCTGTTTTATGACATTAACATGCATATTGGCCGTTGTAATTAGCACTTTTGATTTCGAACGTTCGCGTCCATTATAACGTATAGGGTTCGAAAATTCGCGCGAACTTTCGGTCCGTTCGAAGGTTCTGGTTCGAACCGAACCCGGGGGTGTTCGGCTCATCTCTGTTCAGGAGGGGGGCTCCCTTTCCTGGCCTGCCAGGCTGCATGCTCATATAAGGCTCTGGTATGGATTTTGGGGGGCCACTCGACAATTTTTTTTTAAATGTTGGCGTGGAGTTCCTCTTAAAACCTATGCCAGACCCAAAGGGTCGGTTATGGATTTTGGGGGGACCCCACACAATTTTTCTTAATTCTGTCACAGGGTTCCCCTTAACCACTTCAATACAATGTATTATATACTCTGAACTGCACATCTACCCTGCACTGTATTATATATACTAAACTGACTGCACTATATATTCTCCACTGTATTATATATTACACTGACTGCACTATATATTCTCCCCTACATTATATATTACACTGACAGCACTATATACTCTCCACTGTATTATATATACTACACTGACTTTCTTTCCCTGTGATTGCTTATTACAGTGATGATATGATCACTGTTAAGAGCAATCATTTTTATGAATGGCATTCATTCATGTGTCATTGTGTACTATTGTGATAGCTGTGATTGGCCACAGCTATCACATGGTACAGGTCCACTGTGATTAGCCCCTGTATTATGTGATCACTGTGATCAATTACAGAAATTGCAATAGCACACAATGAATGACTATGAATAAAAGCAATCACGTGGTACTAGAGCTGGCCCAGTCCAGCGATCTGTCTTTCACTGTGTTTGGTGGACACAGGGGGTGGCAGATCACTCCGCTGCATGGCCCCTAGGGTGTTCAGCCTGAGAAAGTCATATGTCATCCACGTAGGATAACAGTGCTGCCGCTCGGCCATCATTTTACAATAGGCAGGATGAAAGATGGTTAAACTGTATACTTTCTGTAACAATCTGTTTTTTTCTGACTTTACTTTGTAATTCTTTATGCTAACTTCATGTCAAAAAATATTCTAAGAGTTACAATAAGCAACAGCTTTAAAAATCTGTTCCACAGGAGTATATCAACTTAGTAAACATCCTCAGGGCATATCTGAAGAAGCCAAATGCATGATCGTGAATCCCAGGTAGTCTGAAACATACCAGCTGTCTGCGAATAACTTATGATGCCCTAAGAATGTGAACATGAACACAGGCTCTGTTCATTTAACTTAAAGCAGTATTAAAACTAAAAGCAAACATTTATTATTTAGCATGGACGTGCTGACGTAGCTGCGTCCGCACGGAGGGAGGAGTTCAGGGGCCTGAGGGCTGAGGAGATCAGGTGTGCAGCCAGGGAGGACGCGGGATCGCTCCGTGGGTAAGATGCAGCGGACGCCCGCCGGTCAGCTCGTCTTCCCGGGAAAAGTAACACAGGAGGCTGGGGCACCAGCCCAAAGATAACGGCAAGGCAAGCTACAAAAACGACGGCTTTAATCCAGCCTCGAATCGGTATGTGCAGCACCAGCTCTTCCTCCCCGCCCCGCCTCCACCTAATCCCCCTCCTTAAGCATAGCGCGGCAGACTCACAGGCGGCAGCAAGGTAAAGGATGTCAGCGTAGCTGTGAAAACGCCGACCGTGAGTATTCGTCACACTCTCCCTGAAGCCCGCACCACCAGGAGGTAAGACCAAGCTATCCACAGATACGGTCGGCAGAGGATCTCTCTTTTCCAAAACCGAAAATCATACCAGGACATGTTCTTCTACTGTCTCGTTTTTTTTTTTGGTGGGTCTTTGCTATTAGCCCCTGTCTGCTCCTTGAGGTCAGTGGTCATTATGATGAAGCTCTATGAAATACCGCAGGGTGCTTAGGCCGCTCTCCTCAAGGGGTGATATCATATAGTAGTTACTGAAACACTACAGAGGTGCCCCAGCCGGGAACAAGCAGGGGCCTGGGCACAGTAATTAATAAACAGGGGGACATCTGGGAACGGAACCCTGTGATTACCTCTCGGGGGGGTGACAGAGGCGGTAACACCCCAGGAACGTAAGGACCTCACATCCCCTCTAGGCCTGCTGGATCAAGTTACATAACACGACGGAAAATATAGGGGGTCTCTGGAAGGTTACACCACATTATATACTGTGAAAAAGGGAACTGTTCTTTTTTTTACTCTGTCAACGCTTGAAATGTTTGAATTGTAACGAGGTAGCTGTCTTCAATATAGCGAGCAGGTGTAAAGGGTGAGGAGACAGAAGACTACAGAAGGGGTGCCTGAAATAGCCCCCTTACAGCTATCTTATCTGTAACTTCGCACCAGGGATCAGCAAACAGGGATCACAGGGGACAAGTTTATGCGACTACTGCCCTAGGAGGGACGGCGACAAAAGCTGAAATCACCTCAGAACGCACAGACATCACATCCCCCCCCCCCCACTTGACTAGAGCGATATACATAGTATGACAGGCGAGTTAACGGGACGAGGGGAGGATATACCATATTTTATTACTTGGGAAAGTGAATTGCTTGCCTCCTTCCAATCCCTGAAACGTCTTGAACCCTGATGGGATAACCTGGCATAGAATGTTACCAATTGGTTGATTAAAACAGCCCCCCTTTCTCTATTGGGTATCAGAGGAAGGCTCAACACAAGCCTATCAGCCCTAACCATCCTGTCTGGAACTTCGTGTCAAGGGCCAGCAAACAGGGTCTATAGGGGACAATTTTATGCGATTATTGCATAGGAAGACGACAAAAACTGAAACACCTCAGGAATGTACAGATCCCACACCCCCCTTCACCTGATTAGAGTGATATACAAAGCATGAGAGAGGAGACAGTGGGATTCTGGGAGGATATACCTCAATATTCTACCTGAAGGGGGGAACCGCCCATCCGTCTCTTTTTTTTTTCCTTTTTGTGCTTGTCTTTTTCTTTTTTTTTTTCTTTTTTTTTTCCTAACTCTTTTTCCTAACTCTTAAAAGGTTCTGTACCCCGTTAAGTAGCTTGACGCAATTACTGCGACAGCCCCAATATAAGGTCTAGAGGCGGAGGAAAAAGGGCCCAGGCGGCCCAGGCATATAATAAAACTGGGGAGGAGGATAAGACCCACCAGGAAGGTCAATATGAGTAAAGACCAAGCGAAACAGACAAAGAAGGCGACCACCAAAAGTGGTAAGGGGGAAACAAGCACAATTAAACATTACTTAAGACAAGCCGCAAGTCCAAAAATATCTGGAAAAGAGACCCAGGTCAGAGCCTCCCCGGAGAGCAGGGGTGGGGCCGAGGGCGAAATCAACAATTCTAGAGCGGACCTCACTATGGAGACCGAGACTGATCTTAGCCGGGGGGAAGACCAGCTGGCAGGAGCCCATATTCCTAACAAACTAGAAATGGAGGCAATGCTTCTACGCCTTGAAAATGTTATTAAATTAGAAATTAATTCTCTGTGGGAGGACATGGGCCACCTGCTGTCAAGGGTAGAAGAGGTGGAAGGGAAAATGGAGACGATGGATATGGAAATTTCGAGATTAAAATCACAATTGAAAAGCGCCTCCTTCGCCCAGAGAGACACCCTCTATAAAATCGAGGACCAAGAGAATAGGGACAGGAGGCAAAATCTGAGGCTACGGGCCGTCCCGGAACAAAGAGGGGAAGACTTAGACAAAAAGCTATGGGCAATCCTGGGCCCAATAAGTGGCAAGGACCCAAACCATTATCCTGGCATAGAAAGGATACACCGAGTAGGAAGAACGGAAAGGCGAGACTTGGAAAGGGCACGGGACATTATAGTTAGATTTAGTCATTTCAAAGAAAAAGAAGACCTTTGGGCAAAAATAAGAAATAAGTCTCCCTTATTGTTTGAGGGCGTAGAGGTGCAAATTTATGCGGATCTATCAGCCCGTACCCTTGAAAGGCGAAGACATCAAAAACCACTGCTGGAAATCCTCAGAAAGGAAAATATAAGATACAACTGGGGCTTTCCTTCGTGCCTAATTGGGATAAAAGAGGGGTCTACGGCCAGGTTGAGGTACCCCGAGGAAGTGCAAGGTTTCTGTGCGAAACTCGGGATCCCAGTCCCGGAGCTCCAGGGCTGGAACGAGATGGAGGGGGATTTTGGGGGGGAGAGCGGAGGGGGGATGAGGGGTGGGGAGATCTCACACCAGAGGTAGTAAAATAATCCTGATCAAGTCGGCCCTGCCCACCCCCCTACTTGTCGCTCGGGTACAGGGTGGAGGAGGGGGGGGCGGAGGGCCTAACAAACTCCACCTCACCAGGAATCTGGAGTCCGAAGGAAGCCACAAAAGATGGCCCCCAAGGACCTAGATACCCTAGAAGGGGTAGGAAAGGAGGGGGGGGGGGCGGGGAGGGGGGGGGGGGAGGGGGGGGGGGGGGGGGAGGAAGGGAGTGGGAGGGGGGGGCTGAGGGTAACAAAGGGGAGGGGGTCCACATCCGCTGCTGGGTCGTCATCATTAGTAAAACCTCGAGGAAAAAAAAAAAAAAAACAAAAAAGAAAAAAAAAAAAAAATAAATGAAGGACACTGAAATTAAATTTATATCTTACAATGTCAAAGGCCTAAACTCACCCGGCAAGCGCCTTAAGGTTCTAAAATAATTAGAGAGATATAGGGCCGGAATAGCTTTCCTGCAGGAGACTCACCTGGCACACACGTCCAATATTAGACTGTTTTCTCCGGCTTTCCCAATTTGGTTCTATGGAGACACTTTCTCAAGTAGGGCAAGAGGAGTGGCCATCGGGTTCGCGAGGGACATGGACTTCAAGGTAGAGGACAGGGTGACGGACCCCGAGGGGAGATTCCTGTTTCTGAAGGGATTTCTCCGGGGGGTAGAACTCACACTGGCCAATGTGTATGCCCCCAACAGTAGGGCTATCCCATTCCTTGAAGCAGCTCTGCGTAGACTAAGGGTCTTTAAGAAGGGGAATTTGATCCTGATGGGGGATCTTAATTTTGTAATGGACCCGGCCTTGGACAGTACGTCTGGTGCGACGGGGAGGGGAAACGTGCAACTAAAAAGGATAAAAAAAAAAACTCTCGGACGATCAAATGTTGGATGTCTGGAGGATCCAGCATCCACAGATAAGAGACTATTCGTTTTTTTCCCCCGTCCACCAGACGTACTCCCGCCTGGATCACATTTTAATAGAACATGGCATACTAGATAGGGTTAAGGACTCAGAGATAGGAATAGCATCTCTTTCGGATCATGCGCCGGTTCTCATGGGGCTCAGGTTCCCTGAATATAAACAATCCCCAGGTGGATGGAAACTCAACCCAGAACTACTATACGACGAAGAAATTAGAGACTATATCAGAAAGGAACTGGAGTGGTTTTTCCAATCCAACGATAACGGGGAGGTATCAGAGGCCCAACTATGGGACGCCCATAAAGCGTTCGTAAGGGGGCTCCTGATTGCAAAAGGCGCATGGAGAAAAAAAGAGAGGATGAGAAAAACACAAGCATTGTTGGCTGAGATCAAAACCCTCGAGCAAAAACACAAAGGTGGGGGGGCACTAACTCAGGGCATATATACAGAGCTCATGGAAAAGAGAGAAGAATTAAAAGATATAGCCGAGCAAGAAATCAGACAGAAGTTCAATAAGATGGCAGGGGAACAGTACGCTTGGGGTAACAAGCCGGGGAAATATTTAGCAAGAAAGTTACAAAAAAAGAAAACTAGAAATTTCATTGAAAAAATCCAAACAAGAAACGGGGAGATGAAGTTTACCCCTAGAGAAATAGCATCTACATTCAGCGAATACTATAAAGAACTGTACGAGGTGAAAACCAAGGGAAGAAAAGACAGAGAGGATAAGAGCAGAAATAGCAGCGAGTTTTTAGAGAGGGCGGAGTTAATCGCCCTAAGTGGGGAAGAGAGAGAGGAGCTGGAAAGACCGATAACCGAGGAGGAGATCCTAGCAGCTATCGCCAATTCACCAATAGGGAAAAGCCCGGGCCCGGACGGTTTTACGACCTTATATTATAAAACGTATAAGGATATCCTCATCCCGAGAATGCAGCGATACATGAACGGGTTGGAGATAGACTTTGACTTGAGCGAGGAGGCCTTAAAAGCCACGATCACCCTCCTGAGGAAGGATGGGAAGGATGGATCAGTGTGCTCAAACTATAGGCCTATCTCTTTGCTGAACTGCGATACAAAACTATACGCCAAGATTCTGGCAGATCGAATAAAGGGGCATTTGGGCACACTGATCCACCCAGACCAGGTGGGTTTTGTCCCGGGTAGAGAAGGGAGGGACAATGGGATCCGGACATTGCTGGCTATGCAACAGATGAGAGATTCCAGAACCCCCAGTCTACTTCTCTCAATCGATGCAGAAAAAGCATTTGACAGGGTAGACTGGGGGTTCATGTTCAAAACTTTGGAGAGGATGGGCTTTGGTCCGAGGATCATCCAAAAAATCAAGGCCCTGTATACTCACCCGAAAGCAAACATTAAGGTCAACGGAACGGTATCCGCTGAGTTTGAAATGTTCAACGGTACCAGGCAGGGGTGTCCTTTGTCCCCCCTCCTGTTTATTCTATCCCTGGAACCACTGTTAGCTACAATTCGCGGAAATCGGGGGGTAGAGGGTTGTAAAGTCGGTAGCGAGGAGCACAAACTGGCGGCCTTCGCGGACGATGTTCTTTTCTACATCAGTTCACCCCAGAAATCTGTCCCTATTCTCCTCAAAATATTAAAAGATTATGGGAAATTAACGAATTTCAGAATCAACACTACAAAAACTTTTATTTTTAATATCAATCTTAGTAAAAGCGAGAAACAGAATTTTCAGAAAATAGCCAGCTTTGTCTGGAAGAAACGGATAAAATATTTGGGAATAGAGCTGGCCAACAACCCGAGGAAAATTTATAAAATAAACTATATACCGCTCCTAGAGGACATAAAAAAAAAATGCCAAGACTATAAGGGAAAAAGCCTTTCCTGGACAGGCAGGATCAACACGGTAAAAATGATGATCTTGCCGGTCATTACATACAAATTCCAGATGCTTCCCCTCCCTCTACCAAAGAATTACCTTGGAAAGCTAAGAGCCATAATAATGAATTTCATATGGAACTCAAAAAAACATAGAATCTCTCTCCAAATTCTAAAACAAGATAAAAACCTGGGGGGCCTGGCGGTCCCAGACATAGAAAGCTACTACCAAGCCATAGCACTACTGAGAATTGCAGAATGGGGTAAAATAGGGAACACTAAGAGATGGGTTAGTATAGAAGAAGCACTGAGTAAAGCCAATCTGGGAAAGATGGTGTGGAATCCCCCGAAATTTAGGTCACTGGGTGAGAATACACACATAATCACAAGCACTACTTTGAAAATCTGGGACAAGACTTATA
The DNA here is from genome assembly GCA_028564925.1 of Lithobates sylvaticus. Taxonomy (NCBI): domain Eukaryota; kingdom Metazoa; phylum Chordata; class Amphibia; order Anura; family Ranidae; genus Lithobates; species Lithobates sylvaticus. Next base: position 160,067,634 of record CM053034.1, on the reverse strand, counting down.
AAACATACAATAAGACATACAACTCTCCACTTATAGCACTTAAAAATAACCCGATGTTCCCGCCAGGGATCAAGGAAATAGGGGGCGAATGGATCAGTAATGATGGCACTAGGTTGGGGGAAATTATTTCCAAGGGGAAAGTAATGGCACTGCACGAGTTACAGACAAATAAGGCACTCTCCATAAATGGCTGGCGGTATCGTCAGCTAATTCATTTTGCGGGTTCTCTCCAGGGCCCACTAAGGGGGGCTGAGGATCTAACAAAATTTGAGAAAATATTTACGGCAGAATGTTCTAAAAAAAGAATTTCCAGAATCTATAAACTGCTTCTAGAAAAAGATAGAGCTGAGATACCGCCTTACCTTATCAAATGGGAGAGTGAACTAGGAACACAATTAGAAGTAGGCACAAGTAAAAGGATTTTAAAATTAGCGCACGGGTCCGCCGTAGATGCGAAAACGGCGGAAACAAATTTTAAGTGCATGGCTAGGTGGTACAGAACCCCCGACAGGGTTAGTAATTTTCAGGCGGATGTATCAGCAAACTGTTGGAGGGGGTGCGATCAAAGGGGTACAATGGGTCACCTATGGTGGAAGTGCCATAAAATCAAAAAATTCTGGGAGACTATCTTAAAATTGATAAAAGAAATCACAACGATCGAGGTGAAAAACGACCCCTGGGTAGTCTTGATGCATGCCACATCGATGGGAATTAGGCAATATAAAGACACATTGATCCCACATTTGCTCAATGCGGCGAAAAAGGTAATCCCGAAGAGGTGGAGGGACAAGGAATGCCCCCCCCCTATGGGAATGGGTAGATGCGGTCGAATCTACATACATGATGGAATGTGTACTGAATTTTAGAGAAGGGGACAGAGAGGCTACGAGGGCCAGATGGGAGAGTTGGAGAAAATTCAAGAGGTCTTGGAGCCTCAGGGAGGCCTTGCGATTTCAGCCTTGACATTAGAAAAGCCTGAGGGGGAAAGAAGCGATAGACTGATTTAGCCGTGGAACAGCAGACCCCACGGGCACACAAGGACACAGGCGAGAGGATTAACAAACAATAAGGAAAATGACGTCCTAGCAGCGGATAGGGAGGGGGGGATGGGTAGGGGGGAGGGGGGGAGGGGATAAGGAAAAATAATAAAGCTGGGAAGGGAGACGAGCCGGGGGTAAAGAGCCTGAAGGGCAGTGGATGCGCGGCTAGACCCACGGGTCCGGTTGGCGTGAGTGGTCAGGGAAACCCTATGTATGGTTGATTTTGAATCTCCCTTTAATGCAATGGAAAAAAAAAAAAAAAATAGAACCAACGAAAAAAAAAAAAATTCCACAAATGATGCTAAGACAATAAGAGGGGATGGAGATGCGGGTATAGCTGACACTCCCCCACGAATGTTCTTTCTGAAGTGGAAAAAAAAAGCCCCCCCCTATAAAAGGCCGCCACGCCGTCTGCGCCGGTCACATGCTGTTCCGGCGTAGATAGAGCAGGATAGTTCTGTGACACTCTGCTGGATTTAGTTAGTTAGAGAGATTTACTTAGAGAGATTGAGTTAGATAGATTCATTTAGAAAGATTGATTTAGAAAGAGGGGCTTGTAGTGTGTTCGTGGCAGGCAGGCAGAGCTCCTATATTTTGTTCCCAGAAGCACCTATAGGACTTGTAGTGTGTTCGTGGCAGGCAGGCAGAGCTCCTATATTTTGTTCCCAGAAGCACCTATAGGACTTGTAGTGTGTTCGTGGCAGGCAGGCAGAGCTCCTATATTTTGTTCCCAGAAGCACCTATAGGACTTGTAGTGTGTTCGTGGCAGGCAGGCAGAGCTCCTATATTTTGTTCCCAGAAGCACCTATAGGACTTGAAGTGTGTTAGTCCCATCACACAGAGATCATATATTTTGTTCCCAGAAGCACCTATAGGACTTGAAGTGTGTTAGTCCCATCACACAGAGATCATATATTTTGTTCCTAGAAGCACCTATAGGACTTGAAGTGTGTTAGTCCCATCACACAGACCTATATTTTCTTCCCAGAAGCACCTATAGGACTTGAAGTGTGTTAGTCCCATCACACAGAGATCATATATTTTGTTCCCAGAGGCACCTATAGGACTTGAAGTGTGTTAGTCCCTTCACACAGACCTACATTTTCTTCCCAGAAGCACCCATAGGACTTGAAGTGTGTTAGTCCCATCACACAGAGATCATATATTTTGTTCCCAGAAGCACCTATAGGACTTGAAGTGTGTTAGTCCCATCACACAGACCTATATTTTCTTCCCAGAAGCACCTATAGGACTTGAAGTGTGTTAGTCCCATCACACAGAGATCATATATTTTGTTCCCAGAGGCACCTATAGGATTTGAAGTGTGTTAGTCCCATCACACAGACCTACATTTTCTTCCCAGAAGCACCCATAGGACTTGAAGTGTGTTAGTCCCATCACACAGAGATCATATATTTTGTTCCCAGAAGCACCTATAGGACTTGAAGTGTGTTAGTCCCATCACACAGACCTATATTTTCTTCCCAGAAGCACCTATAGGACTTGAAGTGTGTTAGTCCCATCACACAGAGATCATATATTTTGTTCCCAGAAGCACCTATAGGACTTGAAGTGTGTTAGTCCCATCACACAGAGATCATATATTTTGTTCCCAGAAGCACCTATAGGACTTGAAGTGTGTTAGTCCCATCACACAGACCTATATTTTCTTCCCAGAAGCACCTATAGGACTTGAAGTGTGTTAGTCCCATCACACAGAGATCATATATTTTGTTCCCAGAAGCACCTATAGGACTTGAAGTGTGTTAGTCCCATCACACAGAGATCATATATTTTGTTCCCAGAAGCACCTATAGGACTTGAAGTGTGTTAGTCCCATCACACAGACCTATATTTTCTTCCCAGAAGCACCTATAGGACTTGAAGTGTGTTAGTCCCATCACACAGAGATCATATATTTTGTTCCCAGAAGCACCTATAGGACTTGAAGTGTGTTAGTCCCATCACACAGAGATCATATATTTTGTTCCCAGAAGCACCTATAGGACTTGAAGTGTGTTAGTCCCATCACACAGACCTATATTTTCTTCCCAGAAGCACCTATAGGACTTGAAGTGTGTTAGTCCCATCACACAGACCTATATTTTCTTCCCAGAAGCACCCATAGGACTTGAAGTGTGTTAGTCCCATCACACAGAGATCCTATATTTTGTTCCCAGAAGCACCTATAGGACTTGAAGTGTGTTAGTCCCATCACACAGACCTATATTTTCTTCCCAGAAGCACCCATAGGACTTGAAGTGTGTTAGTCCCATCACACAGAGATCATATATTTTGTTCCCAGAAGCACCTATAGGACTTGAAGTGTGTTAGTCCCATCACACAGACCTATATTTTCTTCCCAGAAGCACCTATAGGACTTGAAGTGTGTTAGTCCCATCACACAGACCTATATTTTCTTCCCAGAAGCACCCATAGGACTTGAAGTGTGTTAGTCCCATCACACAGAGATCCTATATTTTGTTCCCAGAAGCACCTATAGGACTTGAAGTGTGTTAGTCCCATCACACAGACCTATATTTTCTTCCCAGAAGCACCTATAGGACTTGAAGTGTGTTAGTCCCATCACACAGAGATCATATATTTTGTTCCCAGAAGCACCTATAGGACTTGAAGTGTGTTAGTCCCATCACACAGACCTATATATTTTCTTCCCAGAAGCACCCATAGGACTTGAAGTGTGTTAGTCCCATCACACAGAGATCATATATTTTGTTCCCAGAAGCACCTAAAGGACTTGAAGTGTGTTAGTCCCATCACACAGACCTATATTTTCTTCCCAGAAGCACCCATAGGACTTGAAGTGTGTTAGTCCCATCACACAGAGATCATATATTTTGTTCCCAGAAGCACCTATAGGACTTGAAGTGTGTTAGTCCCATCACACAGACCTATATTTTCTTCCCAGAAGCACCCATAGGACTTGAAGTGTGTTAGTCCCATCACACAGAGATCATATATTTTGTTCCCAGAAGCACCTAAAGGACTTGAAGTGTGTTAGTCCCATCACACAGACCTATATTTTCTTCCCAGAAGCACCTATAGGACTTGAAGTGTGTTAGTCCCATCACACAGAGATCATATATTTTGTTCCCAGAAGCACCCATAGGACTTGAAGTGTGTTAGTCCCATCACACAGACCCCTATATTTTCTTCCCAGAAGCACCTATAGGACTTGAAGTGTGTTAGTCCCATCACACAGAGATCATATATTTTGTTCCAAGAAGCACCTATAGGACTTGAAGTGTGTTAGTCCCATCACACAGACCTATATTTTCTTCCCAGAAGCACCTATAGGACTTGAAGTGTGTTAGTCCCATCACACAGAGATCCTATATTTTTGTTCCCAGAAGCACCTATAGGACTTGAAATGTGTTAGTCCCATCACACAGACCTATATTTTCTTCCCAGAAGCACCTATAGGACTTGAAGTGTGTTAGTCCCATCACACAGAGATCATATATTTTGTTCCCAGAAGCACCTATAGGACTTGAAGTGTGTTAGTCCCATCACACAGAGATCATATATTTTGTTCCAAGAAGCACCTATAGGACTTGAGTGTGTTAGTCCCATCACACAGACCCTATATTTTCTTCCCAGAAGCACCTATAGGACTTGAAGTGTGTTAGTCCCATCACACAGAGATCCTATATTTTGTTCCCAGAAGCACCTATAGGACTTGAAGTGTGTTAGTCCCATCACACAGATCTATATTTTCTTCCCAGAAGCACCTATAGGACTTGAAGTGTGTTAGTCCCATCACACAGAGATCCTATATTTTGTTCCCAGAAGCACCTATAGGACTTGAAGTGTGTTAGTCCCATCACACAGAGATCATATATTTTGTTCCCAGAAGCACCTATAGGACTTGAAGTGTGTTAGTCCCATCACACAGAGCTATATTTTCTTCCCAGAAGCACCTATAGGACTTGAAGTGTGTTAGTCCCATCACACAGAGATCATATATTTTGTTCCCAGAAGCACCTATAGGACTTGAAGTGTGTTAGTCCCATCACACAGACCTATATTTTCTTCCCAGAAGCACCTATAGGACTTGAAGTGTGTTAGTCCCATCACACAGAGATCCTATATTTTGTTCCCAGAAGCACCTATAGGACTTGAAGTGTGTTAGTCCCATCACACAGACCTATATTTTCTTCCAGAAGCACCCATAGGACTTGAGTGTGTTAGTCCCATCACACAGAGCTCCTATATTTTGTTTCCAGAAGCACCCATAGGACTTCTAGTGTGTTAGTGGCATCACACAGACCTATATTTTCTTCCCAGAAGCACCCATAGGACTTCTAGTGTGTTAGTGGCATCACACAGAGCTCCTCTATTTTCTTTGCAGAAGCACCCATAGGACTTCTAGTGTGTTAGTGGCATCACACAGAGCTCCTCTATTTTCTTTGCAGAAGCACCCATAGGACTTCTAGTGTGTTAGTGGCATCACACAGAGCTCCTATATTTTCTTCTCAGCAGCACCCACAGGACTTCTAGTGTGTTAGTGGCATCACACAGAGCTCCTCTATTTTCTTTGCAGAAGCACCCATAGGACTTCTAGTGTGTTAGTGGCATCACACAGAGCTCCTATATTTTCTTCTCAGCAGCACCCACAGGACTTCTAGTGTGTTAGTGGCATCACACAGAGCTCCTCTATTTTCTTTGCAGAAGCACCCATAGGACTTCTAGTGTGTTAGTGGCATCACACAGAGCTCCTATATTTTCTTCTCAGCAGCACCCACAGGACTTCTAGTGTGTTAGTGGCATCACACAGAGCTCCTCTATTTTCTTTGCAGAAGCACCCATAGGACTTCTAGTGTGTTAGTGGCATCACACAGAGCTCCTATATTTTCTTCTCAGCAGCACCCCACAGGACTTCTAGTGTGTTAGTGGCATCACACAGAGCTCCTCTATTTTCTTTGCAGAAGCACCCATAGGACTTCTAGTGTGTTAGTGGCATCACACAGAGCTCCTATATATTCTTCTCAGCAGCACCCACAGGACTACCGACTACAATGGCTGGAAGACCGCCAAGGGGAGGCAGAGCGTGCAGAGCCAAGAACACAGGGCAGGCAGGCTCTGTTTCTAGTGGACGTGGCCGTGGCCGTGGACGTGGTCGTGCATCGTCATCAGCACGTGGCCATGGGACACGCGCGTCTTTGTTTTCGGCAGCTGGACATGTGGAGCCGCATCATGCTGAAGGCTTGGTAGAATGGATGACCAAGCCCTCCTCATCCTCCTCATCCTCTCTCACCCAGGCTCAGGGTACTGGCAGAGCATCATCAGCCACCCCTTCCCTAGACCCACCATGTCCTCCTGAGGAGTCCCCCAAACTCTTTGAGCACAGTGTTGGGTACATGCTCCAGGAGGATGCCCAACGATTCGAAGGCTCGGATGATGATACCCAGCTTGAGGAATCTGGCAGTACTGTTCCACCAGCTGCAGCTTACTGCCAGGTTTGCTCTAGTGGTGAAGAGGGAGGGGATGATGAGGTCACTGACTCCACGTGGGTGCCTGAAGGGAGAGAAGATGAGGAGGAGGACGAGGAGGAGGAGGATGCGGCGTCACATGTCCAACGAGGCAGGATGCCCCCTGGAGGCCAGGTAGAGGCCAGCACAGCAACTGTACAACACCGCAGAGCTCCGCCTGTGCAGGGCGCTGCCTCTGCACGTTATCAGAAAAGTTCTTTGGTGTGGGCCTTTTTTGAGACGAGTGCATCAGATCGCACCACTGCTATTTGCAATAGTTGTCTCAAGCGTATCTCGCGTGGCCAAAACATCAGCCGCTTGGGCCCCACAAGCATGACCAGACATATGTCGACCTGCCATGCAGCTCGTTGGCAGGCACACATAAAAGACCCACACCAAAGAACTAAGCGGACCTCTCCTTGCTCCTCATCAGCTGGGATCTCCATCCCCACTACACCTTCAGTCCTCTCTGAAAGCTGCTCTGAGAGGACTGAAGGTGTAGAATTAGGTGTGTCACAACCAAGTACTTGCAGTACACCGACGTCCGATTGCAGCAGGCAAATTTCCCTGCCCCAGCTGCTGGACCGTAGAAAGAAGTACACTCCCAGCCATCCACATGCCCAGCGGTTGAATGCTAGCTTGGCTAAATTGCTAGCACTTCAACGGCTGCCTTTTCAGTTGGTAGACTCGGCCCCCTTCCGTGAGTTTGTTCAATGTGCGGTTCCTCAGTGGCAGGTTCCCAAACGCCACTTTTTCTCACGGAAGGCGATTCCGTCTCTCTACCGGCATGTGGAGGGCAATGTCCATGCCTCGCTGGACAGGGCGGTCAGCGGTAAGGTGCATATTACCGCTGACTCATGGTCCAGCAGGCATGGACAGGGACGGTACCTTTCTTTCACGGCCCATTGGGTCACTCTATTGGCAGCTGGGAGGGATGCAGGACAAGGTGCAGTAGTGTTGGAGGTTGTTCCGCCACCACGCCTCCAAAACGCTACTACTGCTACTGGTTGTGACACACCTCTCTCCTCCACCCCCTCCTCTTCTTCTTCCTCCAGTGCTCTGTCCTTGGAACCAGCGGTGCTCCGTAGGCGTACAAGGGGCTACGCAAGTACGCAGGCAAAAAGATGCCATGCCGTGCTTGTGCTGGTGTGTTTGGGGGACAGGAGCCACACTGGGCCAGAGGTTCTGGCAGCTCTGCAGGGGCAGGCCGAGAGGTGGTTGACGCCACGTCAGCTTAAGCCAGGAATGGTCGTTTCTGACAATGGCACCAACCTCCTCTCCGCCCTGCGACAGGGGCAGCTCACCCATGTGCCCTGCATGGCTCACGTCCTCAACCTGGTGGTGCAGCGGTTCTTGGGCAGGTTCCCAGGCTTACAGGATGTCCTGAGGCAGGCCAGGAAAGTCTGTGTGCATTTCCGCCGATCTTATAATGCCAGTGCTCGGCTGACTGAGCTGCAAAAGGAGCTGAACCTGCCCAAGAACCGCCTAATATGTGACATGCCCACCAGGTGGAACTCAACGTTGGCCATGCTGCAGCGACTGCACACGCAGCAGAGGGCCATCAATGAGTACCTTTGCGACTATGGCACCAGGACAGGGTCAGGGGAGCTTGGTTTTTTTTTCCCCACGTCAGTGGAGCATGATCAGGGATGCATGCACTGTCCTCTCACCATTTGAGGAGGCCACGAGGATGGTGAGCAGTGACAGTGCATGCATCAGTGACACTGTCCCTCTTGTCCACCTGTTGGAGCATACGCTGCGTGGGATAATGGACAGGGCACTTGAGGCAGAACAGAGGCAGGAAGAGGGGGACTTCCTTGCCTCTCAAGGCCCCCTTTATCCGGACAGTGTTCCTTCTGTCCCACCCATCACACAGGAAGAGGATGAGGAGGAGGAGGAGGAGGAGGAGGATTGTGTGAGCATGGAGGTGGAGCCTGGCACTCAGCATCAGCAGCAGCAGTCTTTTAGGGATGATGTACAGTCCCAACAAACCAGTGGACTTGTACGTGGCTGGGAGGAGGTGGCTGGCGATCATGTCATCCTCAGTGACCCAGAAGACTCCGGACCGAATGCCTCAGCTAACCTACGCTGCATGGCCTCCCTGATCCTGCAAAGCCTGCGGAAGGATCCTCGTGTTCTTCGGATCAAGGAGAGGGACCATTACTGGCTGGCCACTCTCCTTGATCCGCGGTACAAGGGTAAGGTTGCGGACCTTATCTTGCCGTCGCAGAGGGAGCAGAGGATGAGACATCTCAGGGAGGCCTTGCAGAAAGGTCTGTGCAACGCGTTCCCAGAAACTTGGAGGCTACAAACTCCTGGTCCTGGGCGACGAGTTGCTGAGGCTTCGGTCAGTAGCAGAAGGAGCGGTGGGGAAGGTGGACGTCTGACCGATGCGTTCAGACAATTTTTTAGTCCGCAGCCCCAAAGTATGATCGGTTCCAGCAACCATCGCCAGCGTCTGATATACATGGTGCAGGAATACCTTGGGGCAAGGTCAGACTTGGACACCTTTCCCACCGAAAATCCTCTGGCTTACTGGGTCCTGAGGATGGATCACTGGCCAGAGCTTGCACAGTATGCAATTGAGCTACTGGCCTGTCCTGCCTCCAGCGTTCTTTCCGAACGCACATTCAGTGCTGCTGGAGGATTTGTCACCGATCATAGGGTGCGCCTGTCCACCGCCTCGGTTGATCGACTGACCTTCATCAAAATGAATCAGTCTTGGATCACCACCAGCTACCAGGCACCTGAGGCGGATATAACCGAATAATTTTTAATATCACATCCCTTCAAGACTGCCTATGCTGATGCTGAGTGACTGTCCTCTTATGTTCACTGACTATCCTCTTCCTCCTCCTCAATGATCCATGCCACCACACCAGTGCCTAAGGCACAATTTTTCAGCCCCTGTTTAACAGGGGCGTGTACATACAATTTTTATAAAAAAATGCTTCGCAACACGTGTGACTGCTGTGCTCCAAGTACAGTATCTGTGAGGGGTTGCAGTGTTGTGGCACCAGCACCAGTGCCTAAGGCAAATTTTTCAGCCCCTGTTTAACAGGGGCGTGTACTTACAATTTTTTAAAAAAATGCTTTGCAACACGTGTGACTGCTGTGCTCCAAGTACAGTATCTGTGAGGGGTTGCAGTGTTGTGGCACCAGCACCAGTGCCTAAGGCACAATTTTTCAGCCCCTGTTTAACAGGGGCGGGTAATTACAATTTTTTAAAAAAATGCTTTGCAACACGTGTGACTGCTGTGCTCCAAGTACAGTATCTGTGAGGGGTTGCAGTGTTGTGGCACCAGCACCAGTGCCTAAGGCCCAATTTTTCAGCCCCTGTTTAACAGGGGCGGGTAATTACAAATCTTGATCTAATAGTTCACAGCAGGGCCCATTCCTGCGCCCACCAGAGTAACTATGAGGGCCTACAGTCTGTGGCAACACCGTCCACCACCACCGCCAAAGGCCCAATTTTTCTGCCCTGTTTATCAGGTGCTTGCAATTACAAATCTTGATCTAATAACTCACAGCAGGGCCCATTCCTGCGCCCACCAAGAGTAACTATGAGGGCCTACAGTCTTGTGGCAACACCGTCCACCACCACCGCCAAAGGCCCAATTTTTCTGCCCTGTTCATCAGGTGCTTGCAATTACAAATCTTGATCTAATAACTCACAGCAGGGCCCATTCCTGCGCCCACCAAGAGTAACTATGAGGGCCTACAGTCTTGTGGCAACACCGTCCACCACCACCGCCAAAGGCCCAATTTTTCTGCCCTGTTCATCAGGTGCTTGCAATTACAAATCTTGATCTAATAACTCACAGCAGGGCCCATTCCTGCGCCCACCAAGAGTAACTATGAGGGCCTACAGTCTTGTGGCAACACCGTCCACCACCACCGCCAAAGGCCCAATTTTTCTGCCCTGTTCATCAGGTGCTTGCAATTACAAATCTTGATCTAATAACTCACAGCAGGGCCCATTCCTGCGCCCACCAAGAGTAACTGTGAGAGCTTACAGTCTTGTGGCAATACCGTCCACCACCACCACCACCACCCCCAATTTTTCTGCCCTGTTCAACAGGTGCATGCAATTACAAATCTTGATCTATTAACTCACAGCAGGGCCCATTCCTGTGCCCACCAGTCTTGTGGCTACACCAACATCTAATAGGGCAAATTTCTGCAGAGTATATACGCCAGGCCCCTACTTTCAAACATCCAACTTACAAACGACTCCTACTTGCAAATGGAAAGAGAAAACAGGAAGTGAGAGGAAATCTACCCCTAGGAAGGGAAATTCTATCCTGTTAGATTTAATTTGGGAAAAAGGTATCTCCTCTCTACTGATACTTTATCACCAATCCTTGTTTCAATTAAAACCCCACTTTTTCCAAAAACATTTGTCATTGGGACGGAAAGTTAGGTGACATGTTCTGAACAGATGTGCAAAGACAGCAAATGTTACAGGGGTGATAACCCCTCCCTATGTTCTCCAAAAAGCTTAAAAATAGATTTTTTTGGGATGGAGCTACACTTCATAATGTACCTGTTCAGATTCTACTTAAGAACAAACCTAAAGCCGCAAGTGGTTTTAAATGGCTTCTTTTTTTCCTTTACAAATGTCATTTTGTGCAAGGACAGTTCTAAACACGGGAAACACATGCCACTTCACAGGCATACTTTAGACACCCCCCAGGTACCATATTTAAAGGAAAATTTCACATTTTTTTTTCACTTTATGCATCATTAAAATGACTGCTCCCGAAAAAACTTTAGTTTTTAAAAGTTCTTTTTGCATTGATATATGTCCCCTGGGGCAGGACCCGGGTCCCCAAACCTGTTTTATGACATTAACATGCATATTGGCCGTTGTAATTAGCACTTTTGATTTCGAACGTTCGCGTCCATTATAACGTATAGGGTTCGAAAATTTGCGCGAACTTTCGGTCGGTTCTGGTGCGAACCGAACCCGGGGGTGTTCGGCTCATCCCTAATTTAGAATGTATTAGCCCTAAACTAATAAGAATACTTTGCAATAGAAAACCCTAAAGCATTATGTATATGAAAACTGGATAATACAAGTTAGAAAGAATATTGTGAACAATAGGGTAGGTTAGTATGAGGGAGCCCTAAAGGGTAAGGAAACTATCAAGCAACGTCTCCTTACTACCGACCTTCCCTTCATTTCCCAAGCAGAAATAGCCCTCTCATGTGAACCATGCTTACTGAGATTGTACTGCCACAGCTCGTGGTAATGTGTACATCCTTTTTGCCATCTTAATCATATCGATGTCCATGCATTTATAAAGTTATCACATAGACTTCTATGAGGCAAGAAGACAGGGAAGGATGGACTGGTTCTGCTCATTGGGATGGGGACAAAAGTTTAAGGAAATTTTGAAAGTTTTCTTTAATGATATAGACATATATACAGAGGCACACACCGATCAGCACATCATGACCACCCACCTAGCATAATACGACCATTCATCTAACACTGAGTAGGCCCCCCTTTTGCTGCCAAAACAACCCTGAACCATCAAGGCATGGACATCACTAAACCTCTGAAGGTATGCTGTGGTATCTGGCACCAAGCCATGGGTAGCAGATGACTGCATCCACTGGCTTGCCTTCTTCCAATAGTGTCTCCTAGTATCATCTCTTACTCAGATAAGTGATACACACAAACCTGGCCATCCACATGATGTAAAGAAAAGTGATTCATCAAACCCAAGCCACCTTCTTCCATTGCTCTGTGGTCAGGTTCTGATGCTCACATGCCTACTGTAAGCACTTTTGGCTGTGGACACAGGTCAGCATGGGCACCCTGACCCTGACACAGCTCCATACGCAACAAACTGCAATGCAATGTGTGTTCTGACAACTTTCTATCAAAGCCAGTATTAACTTTTTCAGCAATATGAATTACAATATCTCTTCTATTGGATCAGAATACATGGGCCAGCCTTTGCTCCCCACATGCATTAATGAGCCTTTGCCGTCCATGACCCTTTCACTGATTCACTGGTTTTCCTTCTCTGGATCACTGGATCACTTTTGGTAGGTGACATGGAAATGTATAAATTTATAGATAGGCAACACCTATCCTCATATTAATTAGTGGTTCCAAATTAATAACTACTGTGGTAGGGACATCCCACAAGAGCTGCAGTTTTGGAGATTCTCTGATCCAGTCACCTACGCATTACAATTTGGCCCTTGTCAAAGTCACTGAAATACTTCAAATTTTTTCTGCTTTCAGCACATCAACTTTGATCCTTGATCCAATTAGTGATTATCTGACATTCAGAATTTCCAAACCAGAACTTTAATTTAAGTCAAGGGTTGTTCAAACAAGGATAAAACAGTGTGCAATACGGAGCAACAAATTATGCAAAATTGAGCAAAAGAGTTTGGAAGGTCCTATTAGCCCTGCCTGACAAGAAGATGGGCCCAAAAAACATCCTAAGACCAGTGGCGGCCGGTGGTATATTTTTTTGGGGGGGGCAATCCGTATCCTCCATCCTCAGCTTCACGGTGGTGAGGCTTCCCCTGTGTCTCCTCCCTCTTCCTCCTCAGAGGCCAATAGGATTGCTTCTCCTCTCGGGCAATTGGGTCTCAGGACCCGCTTCCTGAGCAGGGATTGGCCGGGAGGAGGAGCAGGAAGACAATAGCGAATATTTATTTGCTATTGTCACACAACTGTGTGTGCTCTGTGCCCTGAGCCCACCTTTTTTGAAGCCAATTAGAGCCTCATGCTCTAGTCATGTGCTTCTAAAAAATAAGGAACCTCCTATTGGGATCCATGCGTCCGGCGCCCTGCATGTAAATTAGGGGGCGGGTGCATGGATTAGAGGGGAGGACCCCCTGCGCCCCGTATGGATGGGCCGCCGCTGCCTGAGACTCTACCTTTAGAAATTCTGCCTGGAATGCTAAGATAGAAGGGTGGGACCTAGTGGCACTGGCAGCCAAGCCAAGGGTTCCCAGGCAACAAATATAAGTCAGAAATTGCCTTTGGGACTACCTTTAAACCTTTGCTTCCATAAGCCATTTGGGAATCTAAATGCCTAAATATAACACTGAAATTCTAATTTGGCTTGGGACATCTGAATCAATGAAGATTGGTCCAAATGCCATCTGAAATTTGGGATCAACTATAGAGCTGACATATGATATACAGTACTGTAGAAGAATCATCATTTAATGGCTGCTGACATTGGAGGCACTGTATCATCTAGATATGGAAGGCACTTATTCTGTATTAACATTTATTAAGATATTATACAGCTTCGGAAGACTCACTTATTCTTTCTGACACTGTGCACACCTCCCAGCCCACCTATGGCTTTCACCACATAATTACCTATATGTGTACTTGAAGTTATTGTCTTTTAAAAAGTAAATCCATGAATAATAAGATTTTTTCTTTATGAGGCATAACAGAAACTTTACACTTTTCTCAGTTCTTCTTTGTACTGAGCTTCTAGCACTTCTTCACAAGTTAATGAAAAGTTTTAATTTTCAGAAACTGTCCTCTGCTAAGAACTTTTAAAAAATAGTCTCTCAACTTCTCCTTTAATTTACTTTATTCTTTGAAGTGAAAATAGACCTGGCAAGTCTATTTCCTGTTGTAATAAATCTGATGAAAAATATCTTGTCTTGTAACAACTCTACTTCGCACAATGTATGACTTATATGAAAAAGAAATAGAAATAAAACACTGCTTTGCAGCACCCAGTGTCAGATTTAATCCCACACAGAGACCTGCATACAAGAATACATGACATTTAAATGACTGCACAGGATTAGAGATTACATCAAACAATTGTACCCAACAGAAAAACTCAAATCCATAGTGACATTCATAAAAAAGAATGGAGAATACTGCAATTTGGCCATTAGGTAGAGCAGATGATCATAGGAAACAAATACCTTCGATAGGAAACTCGGGGACATCTAGTGGCCATCATGCAGGATTTTCTCAAACCACTCTTTCCTATAAATGAATGTTGTTGTTGTTCAGTTATTTAGTGGTGTCCGACTCTTTGTAAACTCATAGACCATAGCACGTCAGGCTTTTCTGTCCTGGCGTGTTCATTGTTTCGATGATGCTATCTATCCATCTTGTTTTCTGTCGTCCTCTTCTCATTTTTTGCTTCCATGTTCCCAGCATCAGGGTCTTTTCCAATCAGATAGGGATGAGCCGAACATCACCCGGTTCGGTTTGCATCAGAACATGCGAACAGGCAAAACATTTGGAACACACGAACACCGTTAAAGTCCATGGGACACGAACGTGAAAAATCAAAAGTGCTAATTTTAAAGGCTTATATATAAGTTATTGCCATAAAAAAGTGTTTGGGGACCCGGGTCCTGCCCCAGGGGACATGTATCAATGCAAAAAAAAGTTTTAAAAACTGCAGTTTTTTCGGGAGCAGTGATTTTAATAATGCTTAAAGTGAAACAATAAAAATGAAATATTCCTTTAAATATAGTGCTTGGGGTGTGTCCTTAGTATGTTTGTAAAGTATCGCATTTTCCCCGTGTTTAGAACAATACCACAGCAAAATTACATTTCTAAAGGAAAGAATGTAATTTAAAACTACTCGCGGCTGTAATGTATTGTCGGGTCCGGGCAATATAGATGAAAATTATTGAAAAAGCGGCATGACCCTTTGGGTTTGGTATGGATATGAGCGGTACCCGCACCCAAAGGCACTATATACTCTGAACAGTAGTATATATACTATACGGCCTACCCTATATACTCTAGATCAAGAATTGTAATTACATGCCCCTGTTAAACAGGGGCAGAAAAACTGGGCCTTGGGTGGTGGTGATGTTTGGGCGCAGGAATGGGCACCGCTGTGAGATATTAGATCAAGATTTTTAATTACATGCAGATCTAGGCTACACTATATATACGAGACTGTATATATATATATATATATATATATATATATTAATACACTGCCTGCACTGACTGAATATAGGGTAAACACTGAATATATAGTCTATGCTAAATGCAGAGTATATATATATATATATATATATATATATATATATATATATTAGACTGTATATATATATTTCAAATACACTGCCACAAACTGAATAACCTGCCTGCTTAATCTAAATCAAGCTGTCTCTCTGTCCACACCAACAAAATTACACATAGCCGCCCTGTAAGCAGCCTTATATAGTGTGGGGCATGGACTTAGTCCCCCTGAGCCATGATTAGCCAAAGGCACCCTGCCTTTGGCCAATTATGGCTCTCTTAGCAGAGGGTGCTGTGATTGGCCAAAACATGCAGGTCAGGTGCATGCTTTGGCCAATCATCATACATCAATGCACTGCGATCTCGCAGTGCATTATGGGGCGTTCTGCCGTGCTCTAATTTGCCACGAATGCCCCATATTGTTTGCTGTTATGCGAACGGGCGAACACCCGATGTTCGGGTCGAACTTATGTTCGACCCAAACATCATGCTCATCCCTATTAGGTGGTATTCGAGTTTCAGCTTCAGGATCTGTCCTTCCAGTGAATATTCAGTGTTGGTTTCTTTCAAGATTGACTGGTTTGATCTTCTTGCCGTCCAAGGGACTTTCAAGAGTCTTCTCCAACACCATAGTACAAAAGCATCAATTCTTCAGCGTCTAGCCTTCATTATGGTCCAACTTTCAAAGCCAAAGGTTACTACTGGGAATACCATATCTTTGACTATACAGCACTTTGTCGGTAGGGTGATGTCTGCTTATTATAATGTTGTCTAGGTTTCCCATTGCTTCCCTTCCAATAAGCAAGTGTCTCTTAATTTTATGGCTACAGTCACCATCTGCCGTAATAAATTAATACTGTAGAGGAAAAAGCCTGCAAACATTTTATTTTGCCCTATTTGCACAGAATGAATATGCCAGTCGTTTTGCTATATGAATAACTATGCAAATGTTTTTTTTAAGTACACTCCATAGTCTGAAAAACCCTTGAATTACTGAAGTATTATATATTGTTTGTGCTTACTCAAGCTGTTTTTAATGCTGCAAGGTGTTTTTTCTTAGTTAAAATTTTATGTCTAATGATGAGTTCTCTGCACCTGTCTTGGAACTTTTAATCCCCTGCTGCTGTGCCCAGGACGGAAATGTTTTGTTCATAGCACTGTCCCCTCGCTAGACTTCTTGACTACTATGCTGCCACTGCCTCTCTCTTTTTCCCACTCTTTTCTACATTATCTGTTTGTTACTGCTTTTTTCAGTACTGTGCTTATTTCTTTGCTCTCTCTTAGTTTTTTTGCCCTGTCACGTGCCCCATTCAAGAGACCCTGGAAAGTCAACAGGCCTCAACATTCACTAAATGGGACACACACCACAGTTCAGGAAGGGAACTCAAAATCAGCATAGGGTTTGAGGATTTTTTTTTTTATATTTCTTAAAGTGATTGTAAAGTCTCGTGTTTTTTTTCCATAAAAATAACAAACATGTTATACTTACCTGCTCTGTTGCAATTAGATTTGCACAGAGCAGCCCGGATCCTTCTCTTCTTGGGTCCCTCCCTCCTGTCAAGTGCCCCCACAGCAAGCAGCTTGCTATGGGGGCACCCAAGCCAAGTCAAAGCTCCCTGTATCCATTCAGTGTGTCTGCCCCCTCTCTCTCCTGATTGGCTAACTGACTTTTATTGATAGCAGCAGGAGCCAATGGCTGTGTTTCAGCCAATTAGGAGGAAGAGGAGTCACTCGTGGACATCGTTGGACAGGCAATTTTTAGGGGTGCTGGGGCAGCTGCTGCACACAGAAGGTATTTTTTGTTTATGCATAAAGATACAAAAACCTTCTGACTTTACAACCACTTAATTCTTTTCCGTCTTTGAGTGGCAGCTGCAAGCCGGAAGAGGCTGGACTGAACTCTGGTAGACAGCCAAAAAGAAGGAACCACCCCTATCAATGAGCCTGATTATTTAGTCAAGCAGACAGGAATGAATTCCCCCTCATTCCTGAAGCAAGGGACAGTTCTCTGGGCTTTGTGTGTGAATATGCAGCCCTAGGGGGAGCGCCAAGATCCGCAAGACTGAGCGGGGACCTTGGGGAGAGAGGTGACTTGTGTGGAAGAGAGGAACAAGCACTCCCCCCACCCCCCCCCCCCCTTTTTGTCTACCAGGGATCATCAGTAAAAAAAAAAAATAGAAAGTGGGTAACCCAGGGGTGCTTAGGAACTGTGCTGTGCCTAGGCCATGTGCTACCATAAGGCAGGGGTGCAGCCAGGAAATACTGCTTGTCACTGCTGGAAAGCTACAAGGGATTTCGCTGTGAAGAGAACCCGTGTTGCATCTGGGAGACTGTCCCAGAGTGTTACAGATGCTCAAGAGTTTTCCAGTAATTTTGTATCCTGTTTTGGTAGGTGTTGTATCCCTGCAAGTGTGCCTAGACTGTGACCAAGGAGCCTGGGGATAGGGCTGGAAGAAGTGCATGAGAGCAGAGAAAAGATGGCAGCAGAAGCCAATGTTGTAATATGGCTGCCCGGAGCCCCAGGAGAGGCTCAGAACCCAAGTACCTGGCACACTGGAACAGATAGAACTCACCACGGAGACAACCGAAGGCCAGTGATATTGTAATAGTTTAAATAAAGATTTATTGTAGAACCGAACCAGTCATCCAATTAAAACAGCAAAAAAACACAGTAAAAATTCACTGAGAGAGCCGCTGACAACCCAGCACTGTACATTGGCGTGACGACAGCACTGGGATTCCACCCCAACTAGTTTCATTCAAATGGATGTTCTCAATCGGTCCTCCTCTAAATGCATCGGGGGCTTGGTCTGTGTGGAGTCATGCTGAAGCCGTCCTGTTAATTTACCTTTCAGGCCAGGTTGGTGTGCAGCGCTGTTTTTCCCTTTCCAGTATATGCTCCTAAACACCTGCTTCTCTTACAGTGCAACTGAAGGAAAAAAATAGAAAAATTGCAAACAGGCACGCAATGTCTCTTCTGAAATAAAACAGACCTACTTGCATGTTTGCATGCGCAGCTCACTTTACATTATGAGACACCGCAAAATGTGCCAGGATGACTCCTGCCACTCCCACACCAGCTAATCAAAAAACTGGCACATGGTAGAATGCCAGCGAGAGACCTCACAGTCATTGGAGCATTGGAGCTTCGGTGGGTATTTGTCCCTTTAGTTCTACTTTAAACCTTTTGTGTTGTTTGCCACTCACTTATCTTGTACTGCGTAACCAGGCCCTTGTATTGTCATGCTGTTGAAAACTGATGTCCAGACAGCCTTTCCTTCCCTACAGGTCTTTGGCTTAAATAATGTCCTTTTAAAACTGTTAACAGGAGTGTCTGTGTCCTCAGGTCCAAGTAAGGGTGGGTCATCATTGATTCAGGGCAGAAGGGACCCAAAAAAATATAGCTGCTTCTCCAGGGGTAGTACTACATTAATAGGAACATAATTATCTCTATTGGAAATATGTTTATTATAAATACTATGGTAAAGCATTGCAAAAATACAATAAATACCAATACATTTACTGCTGTTCCCCAAAGTTACTGCCACCAAGTACATTTCTTGAAGTTGATGCATCACAAAAACAGATGATTAATTTGGATGTCATGGGGAAGGCTATCATATGATAAGGTCACTCTGCTGTAAATATGTTGCTGGACACTAAAATTATTTGCATGAAATTTTATACAGTTTATCCTTAAAGCTGAAACAACCAAAACTCTATCTCTAACTGAGAACTCTCTAATTAGTACAGAGAAACAAAGGTTCAGACAGGCTGCAGTAGTGCAGGTCAAGGGAAATGTCAGCAATTATATTTCTAGAAGTCTCCTGTCACCGGAATAGACAAGATTGAATGGTCATTCTTGACTCCCTGGAAAACATATTGATGACTAAGGATGGGCCCGGTGCTCGATGCGAACCCACGTTCGCATCGAGCACCGGGCGTTCGCTCGCTCGGCGAGCCCAGAACTATTTTGGCCGCTCGCATCACGTTCGTGTGATGCGAGCGGCCCCGCAATGCATTGCAGCCGGCGCGGCCGACGCAGTGCATTGCTGGCTGATGATTGGCCAAGCATGCACTGTGACCCCGCATGCTTGGCCAATCACAGCCCCGGAAACTCGAAGAGCCATAATTGGCTACAGGCAGGACGCCTGTAGCCAATTACAGCTCAGGGGCTGTAGTACACGCCCCCCCCTATAAAACGCCGCCACGCCGTCTGCGCCGGTCACATGCTGTTCCGGCGCAGATTGAGCAGGCTGTTTCTGTGACACTCTGCTGCATTTAGATAGTTAGAGAGATTCACTTACAGAGATTGAGTTAGATAGATTCAGTTACAAAGATTGATTGACAAAGAGGGGCTTGTAGTGTGCTCGTGGCAGGCAGGCAGAGCTCCTATATTTTGTTACCAGAAGCACCTATAGGACTTGTAGTGTGTTCGTGGCAGGCAGGCAGAGCTCCTATATTTTGTTACCAGAAGCACCTATAGGACTTGTAGTGTGTTAGTGGCAGGCAGGCAGAGCTCCTATATTTTGTTACCAGAAGCACCTATAGGACTTGTAGTGTGTTCGTGGCAGGCAGGCAGAGCTCCTATATTTTGTTACCAGAAGCACCTATAGGACTTGTAGTGTGTTAGTGGCAGGCAGGCAGAGCTCCTATATTTTGTTACCAGAAGCACCTATAGGACTTGTAGTGTGTTCGTGGCAGGCAGGCAGAGCTCCTATATTTTGTTACCAGAAGCACCTATAGGACTTGTAGTGTGTTAGTGGCAGGCAGGCAGAGCTCCTATATTTTGTTACCAGAAGCACCTATAGGACTTGTAGTGTGTTCGTGGCAGGCAGGCAGAGCTCCTATATTTTGTTCCCAGAGGCACCTATAGGACTTGAAGTGTGTTAGTCCCATTACACACACAGAGCTATATTTTCTTCCCAGAAGCACCTATAGGACTTGAAGTGTGTTAGTCCCATTACACACACAGAGCTATATTTTCTTCCCAGAAGCACCTATAGGACTTGAAGTGTGTTAGTCCCATTACACACACAGAGCTATATTTTGTTCCCAGAAGCACCTATAGGACTTGAAGTGTGTTAGTCCCATCACACACACAGAGCTATATTTTGTTCCCAGAAGCACCTATAGGACTTGAAGTGTGTTAGTCCCATTACACACACAGAGCTATATTTTCTTCCCAGAAGCACCTATAGGACTTGAAGTGTGTTAGTCCCATCACACACACAGAGCTATATTTTGTTCCCAGAAGCACCTATAGGACTTGAAGTGTGTTAGTCCCATCACACACACAGAGCTATATTTTCTTCCCAGAAGCACCTATAGGACTTGAAGTGTGTTAGTCCCATCACACACACAGAGCTATATTTTGTTCCCAGAAGCACCTATAGGACTTGAAGTGTGTTAGTCCCATCACACACACAGAGCTATATTTTGTTCCCAGAAGCACCTATAGGACTTGAAGTGTGTTAGTCCCATTACACACACAGAGCTATATTTTGTTCCCAGAAGCACCTATAGGACTTGAAGTGTGTTAGTCCCATCACACACACAGAGCTATATTTTCTTCCCAGAAGCACCTATAGGACTTGAAGTGTGTTAGTCCCATCACACACACAGAGCTATATTTTGTTCCCAGAAGCACCTATAGGACTTGAAGTGTGTTAGTCCCATTACACACACAGAGCTATATTTTCTTCCCAGAAGCACCTATAGGACTTGAAGTGTGTTAGTCCCATCACACACACAGAGCTATATTTTGTTCCCAGAAGCACCTATAGGACTTGAAGTGTGTTAGTCCCATTACACACACAGAGCTATATTTTGTTCCCAGAAGCACCTATAGGACTTGAAGTGTGTTAGTCCCATCACACACACAGAGCTATATTTTCTTCCCAGAAGCACCTATAGGACTTGAAGTGTGTTAGTCCCATCACACACACAGAGCTATATTTTCTTCCCAGAAGCACCTATAGGACTTGAAGTGTGTTAGTCCCATCACACACACAGAGCTATATTTTCTTCCCAGAAGCACCTATAGGACTTGAAGTGTGTTAGTCCCATCACACACACAGAGCTATATTTTGTTCCCAGAAGCACCTATAGGACTTGAAGTGTGTTAGTCCCATCACACACACAGAGCTATATTTTGTTCCCAGAAGCACCTATAGGACTTGAAGTGTGTTAGTCCCATTACACACACAGAGCTATATTTTGTTCCCAGAAGCACCTATAGGACTTGAAGTGTGTTAGTCCCATCACACACACAGAGCTATATTTTCTTCCCAGAAGCACCTATAGGACTTGAAGTGTGTTAGTCCCATCACACACACAGAGCTATATTTTGTTCCCAGAAGCACCTATAGGACTTGAAGTGTGTTAGTCCCATCACACACACAGAGCTATATTTTGTTCCCAGAAGCACCTATAGGACTTGAAGTGTGTTAGTCCCATTACACACACAGAGCTATATTTTGTTCCCAGAAGCACCTATAGGACTTGAAGTGTGTTAGTCCCATCACACACACAGAGCTATATTTTGTTCCCAGAAGCACCTATAGGACTTGAAGTGTGTTAGTCCCATTACACACACAGAGCTATATTTTGTTCCCAGAAGCACCTATAGGACTTGAAGTGTGTTAGTCCCATCACACACACAGAGCTATATTTTCTTCCCAGAAGCACCTATAGGACTTGAAGTGTGTTAGTCCCATTACACACACAGAGCTATATTTTCTTCCCAGAAGCACCTATAGGACTTGAAGTGTGTTAGTCCCATTACACACACAGAGCTATATTTTCTTCCCAGAAGCACCTATAGGACTTGAAGTGTGTTAGTCCCATCACACACACAGAGCTATATTTTGTTCCCAGAAGCACCTATAGGACTTGAAGTGTGTTAGTCCCATCACACACACAGAGCTATATTTTCTTCCCAGAAGCACCTATAGGACTTGAAGTGTGTTAGTCCCATTACACACACAGAGCTATATTTTCTTCCCAGAAGCACCTATAGGACTTGAAGTGTGTTAGTCCCATCACACACACAGAGCTATATTTTGTTCCCAGAAGCACCTATAGGACTTGAAGTGTGTTAGTCCCATCACACACACAGAGCTATATTTTGTTCCCAGAAGCACCTATAGGACTTGAAGTGTGTTAGTCCCATTACACACACAGAGCTATATTTTGTTCCCAGAAGCACCTATAGGACTTGAAGTGTGTTAGTCCCATTACACACACAGAGCTATATTTTGTTCCCAGAAGCACCTATAGGACTTGAAGTGTGTTAGTCCCATCACACACACAGAGCTATATTTTCTTCCCAGAAGCACCTATAGGACTTGAAGTGTGTTAGTCCCATTACACACACAGAGCTATATTTTCTTCCCAGAAGCACCTATAGGACTTGAAGTGTGTTAGTCCCATTACACACACAGAGCTATATTTTCTTCCCAGAAGCACCTATAGGACTTGAAGTGTGTTAGTCCCATCACACACACAGAGCTATATTTTGTTCCCAGAAGCACCTATAGGACTTGAAGTGTGTTAGTCCCATCACACACACAGAGCTATATTTTGTTCCCAGAAGCACCTATAGGACTTGAAGTGTGTTAGTCCCATTACACACACAGAGCTATATTTTGTTCCCAGAAGCACCTATAGGACTTGAAGTGTGTTAGTCCCATCACACACACAGAGCTATATTTTCTTCCCAGAAGCACCTATAGGACTTGAAGTGTGTTAGTCCCATCACACACACAGAGCTATATTTTCTTCCCAGAAGCACCTATAGGACTTGAAGTGTGTTAGTCCCATTACACACACAGAGCTCCTATATATTCTTCTCAGCAGCACCCACAGGACTTCTAGTGTGTTAGTGGCATCACACAGAGCTCCTCTATTTTCTTTGCATAAGCACCCACAGGACTTCTAGTGTGTTAGTGGCATCACACAGAGCTCCTCTATTTTCTTTGCAGAAGCACCCATAGGACTTCTAGTGTGTTAGTGGCATCACACAGAGCTCCTATATATTCTTCTCAGCAGCACCCACAGGACTTCTAGTGTGTTAGTGGCATCACACAGAGCTCCTCTATTTTCTTTGCATAAGCACCCACAGGACTTCTAGTGTGTTAGTGGCATCACACAGAGCTCCTCTATTTTCTTTGCATAAGCACCCACAGGACTTCTAGTGTGTTAGTGGCATCACACAGAGCTCCTCTATTTTCTTTGCAGAAGCACCATAGGACTTCTAGTGTGTTAGTGGCATCACACAGAGCTCCTATATATTCTTCTCAGCAGCACCCACAGGACTTCTAGTGTGTTAGTGGCATCACACAGAGCTCCTATATATTCTTCTCAGCAGCACCCACAGGACTTCTAGTGTGTTAGTGGCATCACACAGAGCTCCTCTATTTTCTTTGCATAAGCACCCACAGGACTTCTAGTGTGTTAGTGGCATCACACAGAGCTCCTCTATTTTCTTTGCATAAGCACCCACAGGACTTCTAGTGTGTTAGTGGCATCACACAGAGCTCCTCTATTTTCTTTGCAGAAGCACCCATAGGACTTCTAGTGTGTTAGTGGCATCACACAGAGCTCCTATATATTCTTCTCAGCAGCACCCACAGGACTTCTAGTGTGTTAGTGGCATCACACAGAGCTCCTATATATTCTTCTCAGCAGCACCCACAGGACTTCTAGTGTGTTAGTGGCATCACACAGAGCTCCTCTATTTTCTTTGCATAAGCACCCACAGGACTTCTAGTGTGTTAGTGGCATCACACAGAGCTCCTCTATTTTCTTTGCATAAGCACCCACAGGACTTCTAGTGTGTTAGTGGCATCACACAGAGCTCCTCTATTTTCTTTGCAGAAGCACCCATAGGACTTCTAGTGTGTTAGTGGCATCACACAGAGCTCCTATATATTCTTCTCAGCAGCACCCACAGGACTTCTAGTGTGTTAGTGGCATCACACAGAGCTCCTATATATTCTTCTCAGCAGCACCCACAGGACTTCTAGTGTGTTAGTGGCATCACACAGAGCTCCTCTATTTTCTTTGCATAAGCACCCACAGGACTTCTAGTGTGTTAGTGGCATCACACAGAGCTCCTCTATTTTCTTTGCATAAGCACCCACAGGACTTCTAGTGTGTTAGTGGCATCACACAGAGCTCCTCTATTTTCTTTGCAGAAGCACCCATAGGACTTCTAGTGTGTTAGTGGCATCACACAGAGCTCCTATATTTTCTTCTCAGCAGCACCCACAGGACTACCGACTACAATGGCTGGAAGACCGCCAAGGGGAGGCAGAGCGTGCAGAGCCAAGAACACAGGGCAGGCAGGCTCTGTTTCTAGTGGACGTGGCCGTGGACGTGGACGTGGTCGTGCATCGTCATCAGCACGTGGCCATGGGACACGCGCGTCTTTGTTTTCGGCAGCTGGACATGTGGAGCCGCATCATGCTGAAGGCTTGGTAGAATGGATGACCAAGCCCTCCTCATCCTCCTCATCCTCTCTCACCCAGGCTCAGGGTACTGACAGAGCATCATCAGCCACCCCTTCCCTAGACCCACCATGTCCTCCTGAGGAGTCCCCCGAACTCTTTGAGCACAGTGTTGGGTACATGCTCCAGGAGGATGCCCAACGATTCGAAGGCTCGGATGACGATACCCAGCTTGAGGAATCTGGCAGTACAGTTCCACCAGCTGCAGCTTACTGCCAGGTTTGCTCTAGTGGTGAAGAGGGAGGGGATGATGAGGTCACTGACTCCACGTGGGTGCCTCAAGGGAGAGAGGATGAGGAGGAGGACGAGGAGGAGGAGGATGCGGCGTCACATGTCCAACGAGGCAGGATGCCCCCTGGAGGCCAGGTAGAGGCCAGCACAGCAACTGTACAACACCGCAGAGCTCCGCCTGTGCAGGGCGCTGCCTCTGCACGTTATCAGAAAAGTTCTTTGGTGTGGGCCTTTTTTGAGACGAGTGCAGCAGATCGCACCACTGCTATTTGCAATATTTGTCTCAAGCGTATCTCGCGTGGCCAAAACATCAGCCGCTTGGGCACGACAAGCATGACCAGACATATGGCGACCTGCCATGCAGCTCGTTGGCAGGCACACATAAAAGACCCACACCAAAGAACTAAGCGGACCTCTCCTTGCTCCTCCTCAGCTGGGATCTCCATCCCCACTACACCTTCAGTCCTCTCTGAAAGCTGCTCTGAGAGGACTGAAGGTGTAGAATTCGGTGTGTCACAACCAAGTACTTGCAGTACACCGACGTCCGAATGCAGCAGGCAAATTTCCCTGCCCCAGCTGCTGGACCGTAGAAAGAAGTACACTCCCAGCCATCCACATGCCCAGCGGTTGAATGCTAGCCTTGCTAAATTGCTAGCACTTCAACTGCTGCCTTTTCAGTTGGTAGACTCGGCCCCCTTCCGTGAGTTTGTTCAATGTGCGGTTCCTCAGTGGCAGGTTCCCAAACGCCACTTTTTCTCGCGGAAGGCGATTCCGTCTCTCTACCGGCATGTGGAGGGCAATGTCCATGCCTCGCTGGACAGGGCGGTCAGCGGTAAGGTGCATATTACCGCTGACTCATGGTCCAGCAGGCATGGACAGGGACGGTACCTTTCTTTCACGGCCCATTGGGTCACTCTATTGGCAGCTGGGAGGGATGCAGGACAAGGTGCAGTAGTGTTGGAGGTTGTTCCGCCACCACGCCTCCAAAACGCGACTACTGCTACTGGTTGTGACACACCTCTCTCCTCCACCCCCTCCTCTTCTTCTTCCTCCAGTGCTCTGTCCTTGGAACCAGCGGTGCTCCGTAGGCGTACAAGGGGCTACGCAAGTACGCAGGCAAAAAGATGCCATGCCGTGCTTGCGCTGGTGTGTTTGGGGGACAGGAGCCACACTGGGCCAGAGGTTCTGGCAGCTCTGCAGGGGCAGGCCGAGAGGTGGTTGACGCCACGTCAGCTTAAGCCAGGAATGGTCGTTTCTGACAATGGCACCAACCTCCTCTCCGCCCTGCGACAGGGGCAGCTCACCCATGTGCCCTGCATGGCTCACGTCCTCAACCTGGTGGTGCAGCGGTTCTTGGGCAGGTTCCCAGGCTTACAGGATGTCCTGAGGCAGGCCAGGAAAGTCTGTGTGCATTTCCGCCGATCTTATAATGCCAGTGCTCGGCTGACTGAGCTGCAAAAGGAGCTGAACCTGCCCAAGAACCGCCTAATATCTGACATGCCCACCAGGTGGAACTCAACGTTGGCCATGCTGCAGCGACTGCACACGCAGCAGAGGGCCATCAATGAGTACCTTTGCGACTACGGCACCAGGACAGGGTCAGGGGAGCTTGGTTTTTTTTCCCCACGTCAGTGGAGCATGATCAGGGATGCATGCACTGTCCTCTCACCATTTGAGGAGGCCACGAGGATGGTGAGCAGTGACAGTGCATGCATCAGTGACACTGTCCCTCTTGTCCACCTGTTGGAGCATACGCTGCGTGGGATAATGGACAGGGCACTTGAGGCAGAACAGAGGCAGGAAGAGGAGGACTTCCTTGCCTCTCAAGGCCCCCTTTATCCGGACAGTGTTCCTTCTGTCCCACCCATCACACAGGAAGAGGATGAGGAGGGAGGAGGAGGAGGAGGAGGAGGAGGATTGTGTGAGCATGGAGGTGGAGCCTGGCACTCAGCATCAGCAGCAGCAGTCTTTTAGGGATGATGTACAGTCCCAACAAGCCAGTGGACTTGTACGTGGCTGGGAGGAGGTGGCTGGCGATCATGTCATCCTCAGTGACCCAGAAGACTCCGGACCGAATGCCTCAGCTAACCTACGCTGCATGGCCTCCCTGATCCTGCAAAGCCTGCGGAAGGATCCTCGTGTTCTTCGGATCAAGGAGAGGGACCATTACTGGCTGGCCACTCTCCTTGATCCGCGGTACAAGGGTAAGGTTGCGGACCTTATCTTGCCGTCGCAGAGGGAGCAGAGGATGAGACATCTCAGGGAGGCCTTGCAGAAAGGTCTGTGCAACGCGTTCCCAGAAACTGGGAGGCTACAAACTCCTGGTCCTGGGCGACGAGTTGCTGAGGCTTCGGTCAGTGGCAGAAGGAGCGGTGGGGAAGGTGGACGTCTGACCGATGCGTTCAGACAATTTTTTAGTCCGCAGCCCCAAGGTATGATCGGTTCCAGCAACCATCGCCAGCGTCTGATATACATGGTGCAGGAATACCTTGGGGCAAGGTCAGACTTGGACACCTTTCCCACCGAAAATCCTCTGGCTTACTGGGTCCTGAGGATGGATCACTGGCCAGAGCTTGCACAGTATGCAATTGAGCTACTGGCCTGTCCTGCTTCCAGCGTTCTTTCCGAACGCACATTCAGTGCTGCTGGAGGATTTGTGACTGATCATAGGGTGCGCCTGTCCACCGCCTCGGTTGATCGACTGACATTCATCAAAATGAATCAGTCTTGGATCACCACCAGCTACCAGGCACCTGAGGCGGATATAACCGAATAATTTTTAATGTCACATCCCTTCAAGACTGCCTATGCTGATGCTGAGTGACTGTCCTCTTATGTTCACTGACTATCCTCTTCGTCCTCCTCAATGATCCATGCCACCACACCAGTGCCTAAGGCACAATTTTTCAGCCCCTGTTTAACAGGGGCGTGTACTTACAATTTTTAAAAAAAATGCTTCGCAACACGTGTGACTGCTGTGCTCCAAGTACAGTCTCTGTGAGGGCCGTGTTGCAGTGTTGTGGCACCAGCACCAGTGCCTAAGGCACAATTTTTCAGCCCCTGTTTAACAGGGGCGTGTACTTACAATTTTTAAAAAAAATGCTTCGCAACACGTGTGACTGCTGTGCTCCAAGTACAGTCTCTGTGAGGGCCGTGTTGCAGTGTTGTGGCACCAGTGCCTAAGGCACAATTTTTCAGCCCCTGTTTAACAGGGGCGTGTACTTACAATTTTTTAAAAAATGCTTCGCAACACGTGTGACTGCTGTGCTCCAAGTACAGTATCTGTGAGGGCCGGGTTGCAGTGTTGTGGCACCAGCACCAGTGCCTAAGGCACAATTTTTCAGCCCCTGTTTAACAGGGCGTGTACTTACAATTTTTTAAAAAAAATGCTTCGCAACACGTGTGACTGCTGTGCTCCAAGTACAGTATCTGTGAGGGCCGGGTTGCAGTGTTGTGGCACCAGCACCAGTGCCTAAGGCACAATTTTTCAGCCCCTGTTTAACAGGGGCGTGTACTTACAATTTTTTAAAAAAATGCTTCGCAACACGTGTGACTGCTGTGCTCCAAGTACAGTCTCTGTGAGGGGTTGCAGTGTTGTGGCACCAGCACCAGTGCCTAAGGCACAATTTTTCAGCCCCTGTTTAACAGGGGCGGGTAATTACAAATCTTGATCTAATAGTTCACAGCAGGGCCCATTCCTGCGCCCACCAAGAGTAACTATGAGGGCCTGCAGTCTTGTGGCAACACCGTCCACCACCACCGCCAAAGGCCCAATTTTTCTGCCCTGTTCATCAGGTGCTTGCAATTACAAATCTTGATCTAATAACTCACAGCAGGGCCCATTCCTGCGCCCACCAAGAGTAACTATGAGGGCCTACAGTCTTGTGGCAACACCGTCCACCACCACCGCCAAAGGCCCAATTTTTCTGCCCTGTTCATCAGGTGCTTGCAATTACAAATCTTGATCTAATAACTCACAGCAGGGCCCATTCCTGCGCCCACCAAGAGTAACTATGAGGGCCTACAGTCTTGTGGCAACACCGTCCACCACCACCGCCAAAGGCCCAATTTTTCTGCCCTGTTCATCAGGTGCTTGCAATTACAAATCTTGATCTAATAACTCACAGCAGGGCCCATTCCTGCGCCCACCAAGAGTAACTGTGAGAGCTTACAGTCTTGTGGCAAAACCGTCCACCACCCCCAATTTTTCTGCCCTGTTCAACAGGTGCATGCAATTACAAATCTTGATCTATTAACTCACAGCAGGGCCCATTCCTGTGCCCACCAGTCTTGTGGCTACACCAACATCTAATAGGGCAAATTTCTGCAGAGTATATACGCCAGGCCCCTACTTTCAAACATCCAACTTACAAACGACTCCTACTTGCAAATGGAAAGAGAAAACAGGAAGTGAGAGGAAATCTACCCCTAGGAAGGGAAATTCTATCCTGTTAGATTTAATTTGGGAAAAAGGTATCTCCTCTCTACTGATACTTTATCACCAATCCTTGTTTCAATTAAAACCCCACTTTTCCAAAAACATTTGTCATTGGGACGGAAAGTGAGGTGGCATGTTCTGAACAGATGTGCAAAGACAGCAAATGTTACAGGGGTGATAACCCCTCCCTATGTTCTCCAAAAAGCTTAAAAATAGATTTTTTTGGGATGGAGCTACACTTCATAATGTACCTGTTCAGATTCTACTTAAGATCAAACCTAAAGCCGCAAGTGGTTTTAAATGGCTTCTTTTTTTCCTTTACAAATGTCATTTTGTGCAAGGACAGTTCTAAACACGGGAAACACATGCCACTTCACAGGCATACTTTGGACACCCCCCAGGTACCATATTTAAAGGAAAATGTCACTTTTTTTTTTTCACTTTATGCATCATTAAAATGACTGCTCCCGAAAAAACGTTAGTTTTTAAAAGTTCTTTTTGCATTGATATATGTCCCCTGGGGCAGGACCCGGGTCCCCAAACCTGTTTTATGACATTAACATGCATATTGGCCGTTGTAATTAGCACTTTTGATTTCGAACGTTCGCGTCCATTATAACGTATAGGGTTCGAAAATTCGCGCGAACTTTCGGTCCGTTCGAAGGTTCTGGTTCGAACCGAACCGGGGGTGTTCGGCTCATCCCTATTGATGACAGATCAAGTTCTATTTTAGCTTTTAGCAGCAGTTGGTCAAACTTTTACAATTTTCCTATAAGAAGGGTGAGGGGTTATGGTCATTTCATTCATTCGGAATTACAGGATCTTCTGGTGGCGTGAGATGGATCTACATCGCAGGACAATTTTATTTTTTTATTATTTAATAAAGGACTTGTCCCAAAATGTCTCCTGTCATTTTTACTATTTTTGACACCTTTATGTGAAATGGTAGGGGTACAATGTACCCGTTACCAATTCACATAGGGGGAGACCGGGATCTGGGGGTCCCCTTGTTACTCCAAAGCACCCTCCCCATGTTGAGGACATGTGGCCTGGTACGGACGGTTCAGGAGGGGGGGGCGCTCTCTCGTCCCCCTTCTTTTCCTTCGGCCTGCCAGGTTGCGTGCTCGGATAAGGGTCTGGTATGGATTTTGGGGGAAACCCCTATGCCATTTTTTTTATTTGGCGCAGGGTTCCCATTAATATACTTACCAGACCTGAAGGGCCTGGTATGAATTTTGGGGGGGGACCCCCACGCAATTTTGGGGGGACCCCCACGCAATTTTGTTTAAAATTTTTGGTTTGGGGTTCCTCTTAATATTCATACCAGACCCAAAGGGCCTGGTAATGGACTGGGGGGAACCCATGCCATTTTTTTTAAATGAGTTATCTATATTGCCGCGACCCGACAATTCATTACAGCAGCAATCAGTTTGAAATTACTTTATTTCCTTTAGAAATGTAATTTTGCTGTGGTACTGTTCTAAACAAGGAAAAACTGTGCCACATTACAAGCATACTATAGACACCCCCCATGCATGATATTTAAAGGAATATTTCATTTTTATTGTTTCACTTTAAGCATTATTACAATCCCTGATCCCAAAAAAACGTCAGTTTTTAAAACTTTTTTTTTTGCACTGGATAATGTTCGTTGTTCGCCGAATGTCCAAACAACCAAAGTTCGGCCCAAACTTATGCTCGGGCCATACCGTTCGCCCATCCCTGCTGGTTAACAGATAGCCAGTGGCAAGAGATCAATGTTTCTGTAACAATGTCTTATTGAAGCCTAAACAGCTGTAGTTAAAGCGTATCGGCAAGACGGGCAATGTTTTTTCTCTTTTCATTACTTAGCACATCTGCAATAGAGCCTGACATCACACTCTCTCAAAAAGTAGATATAATAGCTGCCTGCCTCTTTATTTAAAATAAACCATTACACATTTACTTAAAGCAGATATTCACCCTCAATCGGAAGTTGACTCCCCTCCACCTCTCCTCCATGTAAATTGGGCTTTCTTTTTTTTTTTTTTTTTTACTTTTTTTTTTTTTGTGAAAAACCTCTGGCAGTGGCAAGTGACAGAGCAGAGTAGGACTGGCCATAAGAGGAATTACTTTGATGCGGTTGGCTAGCTTAAACATGTATTGCAATATGTGTGAACTAAAAATCCCTGTTTTTCATTGCATAGATTGCTGGAAAGGGGGTATAGCAGAGTGTGCAGAGGGTTAACATTGTTAAGAGTGTTAACATGTGGTCACAACCCTTTAGCATCTGATAGAGTATGTACATGTACAAGCTATTGGGATTTGAGCAGAGGTATATCTTTGTTGTTTTTTTAGGCACATTTACAGGCATCAAGTGTTTTTTTGGACAAACTGCTGCTGCTCCTGAATGCCCAGCAGTGGAGTTTTTCTGCCTCTAAAAAGGCCTATGTGTACCTGGACACGTAGGCTAATATGCAGGGGTGTTTAGAGGCAGGAACAAAAAAAAAACACCAGATGCCTCAAGCAGTATTAAAAACATCCAGGGTGCATGAGGTCGAACTGTTACACGGGTCCTGTTAGAGAGATTTCAACTCACTTGCTTTTCTAGGGACACATTTTTACCAGACAAGAAGTGAGGAAAAAACATACAACAATAAAAAGTTGACAGATTTGATGTTCATCATGCATATTGCTTGAAAATTTGCATAAATTTGACTTAAAGCAGTAATGCACAAATGTGACTGCTGCTCATGGGCTTATTCACATGGCTGTTCATGGTGGTACACTGCCCAGTCCAGCATATTTCTATGGTAGGTATGGCAGGGTTTTTATGTTCAGCTGCATATAGGACATTTGTATATATCATTCACTGTCTGAAGTCATACATCCCAACCATCCCGAATTCACTGGGACCGCCCTGGGATTTGAAGTCCCAGTGAATCCAGACTGAGTCCCAGGGCGTAGCCCAGTGCTGGGATCCAGGGACTTTCCCAGCAGGAGCGCACAAGCCATGGGCATCAGTAAGATCTATGATATGGGACCATCAGGAGGTTAGCTTCCTTGATGTATCGGTATGTAAAAAGGAGGAATTTTGATGAGTAAACTCTTTTTGATGAGCTTTCACACAGATTTTTTTTAAAAAGTTAATCCCACATGATCAGTTCCTGCAATTAAAATGCAACTGCAGTAAAGAGAAAGATTTCCAAATTGAGGCAGACAAATTGACTGAGAGACTGTTGCAAAGGGGTTATAAAAAGACAACTCTAAGAAAGGATTTTAATAAAGTAAAAAATAAAAAGAAAGATCTTCTTTTTAAAACAGAGAAAAAGGGAAGCTTGAATAACGGTAAAACAAGATTGATTTTGAAATACTCCAACGAACATCAGGAAATTCATCATATAATTGACAAACATTGGTCAATTCTGTCAGAAGACCCCCTTTTGGGATAGTATGTGACATCAACCCCCTCCATAACATTTAAAAGGGCAAACTCCATTAGGGACAATGTAGTC
The DNA here is from genome assembly GCA_028564925.1 of Lithobates sylvaticus. Lineage (NCBI taxonomy): Eukaryota > Metazoa > Chordata > Amphibia > Anura > Ranidae > Lithobates > Lithobates sylvaticus. Next base: position 160,034,429 of record CM053034.1, on the reverse strand, counting down.
AAATATGAATACAAAGGAGAAAGAAGAAAGGACCCTTGTAAAGATATGGGCACTTTGCCATGTTGGAGCTGTGCATAGCATACTTACATTAAAAGAGAAAAATTATTTGTTCTTCCGAATGTGGAAAAATACAAAACAATATCTAAACATCTACAAAGTATGAGGATAGGCAATCTATACTTGCCAGTAGGGAGACATGTGGCCAAGAGGCATAATTATAGAATAAGATAGCCGAAAGTATCCTTTGTGGCATTGGATAGAATTCATATCCCTTTAGAGGGGGAGGTTGGAATAAGGACCTTCTTCAATGACAAATGTGTTGGATTAATAGGCTTAAAGCTACAATACCCCCAGGCCTAAATGAAACTGAGAGCTACAGGTCCTTTTTGGAGGGTTTTGTCTCTGGTAAAACAGACTAAAAAATGTAGGTTAGTTGAAAAACTTTCTAACACTATTGATAATATTAAGATCTTGAACAATAAATAACTAAAAATCCAGTTTAAAATACAACACTATTTATTTTTTGATGTTGCCGCTGTTTTCAGTTATACTAGTAGGATCTGCTCTTAGAACAACTTTTCCATTAAACGTGTCATTTTTACAAGTCCCTTTTCCATGGTATGGGAATCTTTATGATCCTTGCATGAACTCACCGCTGCTCACAAGCAAGTGGGGGTTTATGTGGGCAGTCATCATGGTAAGTGGTAATTTTTTTTGATAAATTGGTATGTATAATGTGATGAATTTTTAGAATTTATGTTTTTTTATTTTATTTTTTTAAACCATTGTATAGATACTATTGTAAGACTTTTTTTTTTATATTTCAGAAAGGCATCTAATCATCTCTGAGGAAGAGATTAATTTATAAATCTAGAATTGCATTGGATGCATGATGCTTAAGCAAACTATCTGCTGAATATCAAGCCCTCCAAATAGATATGTAACATTGCCAAAGTATAAACTGCATATTGATGTGTACAATATATCTTGGCCTAAATTTGGCCATGTGTGTTCACACCTATGCATTTCTTGTGCTTTTTGCAGATTTGCACTACAGATCGTGTTCCATAGAAAACCATGTTAAATGGACTCTAGTGCAAATCTGCAAAATGCAAAAAGCACTAAAACTGCATAGGTGTGAATACAGCCTTAAAGTATTGTAATAAAAGATGATTTTATATATACATGTTTATATATAAATGTTTTTGCCAACATTTTGACCAATATTTCTAAACCTTGCTTACTCTGTCAAAAAATGTTTTGGGTTTTTGCCTCATGGGGCACATTTCCCTTCACTACCTGATCTTTCCCGACATCAATTAAGAAAACAAGACATTTCTGCACTCTCTCCAAAACTGAAAAATACATTTTGGCTGTAGCTAGGCTTTAAAAGATCAGTAGCGGTATGTTACTATCTTTGCAGGAAATCACAACACATCATTAGAAGCCGAGTTCCTTCTTGTAGATGTTGCACCATATTTGAGTCACTTCATCATTCAGGTTGAAATCTAATAACACTCCGTTTTGAGCCTATCAAGGAATTTCAAAACACAGGATGTGTTTGAAGGGTCTAAGTAAAAAGGATTATACATTAAGATAGCTGCTACCTCTCCATCCTCATCAGTCAAGGTGATGAGCAGAAATTGCCGAGAATCCTATATATGCTTCATTGCGCTTTCCTTTCGTGTCTGCTTTGAAGTTATCTATTACTTGCAGCCCTCCCCATGGGAAGGTAGGAATATATTTTATTCCATCATGTTCTGAGCTCAGAACTCCGGTAGAACAAATAAAATGCAACACAGAAAGTAATGTGGAGGTAATGAGCTGGGACATCATGAAACATTGAGAGTCCCAGTTCTACCGAAATATTTTATGATAAGGTAAATTATCGCCATTAAAGAAGATGGCTTTGGACATGGGTATGAGCAGGCGCTAGGAAAATGGCATGTTGTCGTGTTACTAAAATTCATGGCATTTAGATACCTTTAAATGATTCTGACACATATCACAATTGTATTTTTACTCATATCTGCTTTCTTAAAGGCAAACATGAAAATGCCATTTAATATAGATATGAATTTATTAAAGCTCTAGAAAGATATATTAAAAAAAATATATAAATGCAAATATAGTTAACGTGTTATTAAATTAACTTTTTATCATTTGATTTTACTTTTTCATTCCCTGTGCACTAGGGCTACAGGGTGAGAAGCAACACAAGTAGCCAAGCAGTTTGTGTGCTTAACCACTTGATCTCCAGAAGGTTTTACCTCCTTCACGACCAGGGGATTTTTAGGTATTCAGCACTGCGTGACTTTAACCACTTCAGCCCCGGACCAATTTGCAGCTAAAGGACCAGGCCCATTTTTGCGATTCGGCACTGCGTCGCTTTAACTGACAATTGCGCGGTCGTGCGACGTGGCTCCCAAACAAAATTGGCGTCCTTTTTTTCCCACAAATAGAGCTTTCTTTTGGTGGTATCTTATCGCCCCTGCGGTTTTTATTTTTTGCGCTATAAACAAAAATAGAGCGACAATTTTGAAAAAAATGCAATATTTTTTTACTTTTTGCTATAATAACTATCCCCAAAAAAATATATAAAAAAACATTTTTTTTTCCTCAGTTTAGGCCGATACGTATTCTTCTACATATTTTTGGTAAAAAAAAATCGCAATTAGCGATTATTGATTAGTTTGCGCAAAAGTTATAGCGTTTACAAAATAGGGGATAGTTTTATAGCATTTTTATTAATATTTTTTTTTTTACTAGTAATGGCGGCGATCAGCGATTTTTATTGTGACTGCGACATTATGGCGGACACATCGGACATTTTTGACACATTTTTGGGACATTTGTCATTTATACAGAAATCAGTGCTATTTAAATAGCACTGATTCCTATGTAAATGACAGTTGTAGTGAAGGGGTTAACCACTAGGGGGCGGGGAGGAGTCAGTGTGACGTGTTGTGTTTTTTTTACAGTAGGGGGGCGTGGCTGTACGTCTGACGTCATTGATCGGCTTTCCCGATGACAGGGAACAGCCGATCAATGACAGGCAGAGTAGGAAGCGCGGGGAGAGGTTTGTTTACACAAACCTCTCCCCGTTCTTCAGCTCCGTAATCCGATCACGGGATACCAGCGGCGATCGGGTCCGCTGGTCCCGCGGCAGTGGTCACGGAGCTCCCGACCGGGCAGGCAAATTAAAGGGGACGTACCCGTACGTGCTTTTGCCTGCCCGTGCCATTCTGTAGACGTATATCTACATGAGGCGGTCGGGAAGCGGTTAATTGGCAATTGCGCGGACACTGAAATCTGTACTCAAATGAAATTGGTATAATTTTTTTCACGCAAGTAGAGCTTTATTTTAACAGTATTTGATCACCACTAGGTTTTTTATTTTTCGCAATATAAATAAGAAAAGACTTTGGCAAAAAAAATATTTTCTACTTTCTGTCATAAAATATATCCAATAAAATCAAATTCCGTCATAAATTTAGACCAAAATGTATTTTGCTATATGTCTTTGGTAAAAAAAAATCCAAATAAGTATATATTAATTGTTTGTGTGAAAGTTATAGCGTCTACAAATTATACAATATATTTGAAAATTAATCAATTCTGATGTACTGATGGACAGTGTATCTCATTTCTTGAGGCCCTAAAATAGACAGTACAAATTCCCCCCAAATTATCTTTTTTTTTTGGAAGTCTGAGGCATTTAGTAAAAGGTATGGCAAGTTTTTTGAAGTTGTAATTTTTTGTCACAATTTTTTGGAAAATTAAAAAATGTAAAAAAATATTGTTTTCCCTCTTTTTTTTTTTTAACTGCTTCCGGACCAGCCGCCGCAGGTTGGCTCCCTTGCGCGAAACCACGTAGCTGTACATTGGCTTGCGGGGGCCGGATAGCAGGCGCACAGCTGGGGTCCCGATGCTCGTGGCCGACGGTCGCTATGACCGCCGACCACGAGCGATCATGTACAGGAGACACAGAACAGGGACGAGTGTGTGTGTAAACACACACTTCCCTGTTTTATTCTGACAGAAGTGACAGATCGTGTGTTCCTATTAGCTAGGAACCACAATGTCACTTCCTGTAGTTAGTCCCTCCCACTTCAGTTAGAATCACCTTCCAGGGAACACAGTTAATCCCTTGATCGCTGCCCTAGTGTTAACCCCTTCACTGACAGTGACATTTTTACAGTAATCAATGCATTTTTAATCGCACTGATCGCTGTATTAATGCCAATGGATCCAAAAATGTCTGCCATAATGTCGCAGTCACGATAAAAATCGCAGATCGCCGCCATTACTAGTAAAAAAAAAATAACAATAAAAAAAATGCTATAAATCTATCCCCTATTTTGTAGACCTATAACTTTTGCGCAAACAATCAATATACGCTTATTGCGATTTATTTATTTTTTCCCCCAAAAAATGTGTAGAAGAATACATGTCTGCCTAAACTGAGAAAAAAATAGCTTTTTTTTTTTTAAATGGGGATATTTATTATAGCAAAAAGTACAAAATATTGGTCTTTTTTTTCAAAATTGTCGTTCTGTTTTTGTTTATAGTGCAAAAAATAAAAACCGCAGAGGCGATCAAATAACACCAAAAGAAAGCTCTATTTGTGGGAAAAAAAGTGTGTCAATTTTGTTTGGGTACAACGTCTCACGACCACGCAATTGTCAGTTAAAGCGACGCAGTGGCGAATCACAAAAAAATGCTCTGGTCAGGAAGGGGGTAAATTCTTCCGGGGCTGAAGTGGTTAAAAACTTTCACTAGTGCAGAACAGCTTCATCAAATGACTGATGTGTAGCAGTGATCAGGTTACACCGATTAGGGACAATATGTTAAAAAAAGAACAAATGTTTTTATTCCAATTTTTAACCATTTTTTTACTTTTTTTTTTTTTACATACTTTAATCAGAGTAGTCAGCATAGTAATAATGTACCACTCTTTTTTTTTTAACCACTTGCCGCCCGCCCATTGTAAATAGACGTCGGCAAAGTTGTTGTCAAATCCTGACTGGACGTCCCGGGGGCGCGCATCGCGGCGATCGTTGTTGCGGGGTGTCAGTCTGACACCCCGCAACTATGATCTTGGTAAAGAGTCTCCGACGGAGACTCTTTACCACGTGATCAACTGTGTCCAATCACGGCTGATCACAGTGTAAATAGGAATAGCCGGTAATCAGCTTTTCCTCACTCGCGTCTGTCAGACGCGAGTAGAGGAGAGCCGCTCGGCTGCTCCTCTGACAGGGGGTGTCTGTGCTAAATGATTATCAGCACAGCCCCCCCGAGGATGCCCACACTGGACCCCCAGGGACGCCCCCAGACCACCAGGGATACGCAGCACAAGGTATGCCACCCTAGACCACCAGGGATGACACACAGTGCCCACAATGGATGCCAATCAGTGGCCACAATGGATGCCAATCAGTGCCCACAATGGGCATCACTGATTGGCATGCATTATTGGGTGACACTGATAGGCAGCATTGTTTTGTATTGATGGATGCCAATCAGTGCCTATCCGTGCCACCTATCAGTGCCCATCCGTGCCACCTATCTGTGCCACCTATCAGTGCCCATCCGTGCCACCTATCAGTGCCCATCCATGCCCATCTGTGCCGCCTATCCATGCCCATCTGTGCCACCTATCCATGCCCATCTGTGCCGCCTATCCATGCTTATCCGTGCCAGCTATCAGTGCCAATTTGTGCCACCTATCAGTGCCCATCCATGTCGCCCATCAGTGTCGCCCATCAGTGTCGCCCATCAGTGCCGCCTATCAGTGCCGCCTATCAGTGCCCATCAATGCCACCTCAGTGCCACCTCATTGGTGCCCATCAGTGCCGCCTTATCAGTGCCCATCAGTGCAGCCCCATCAGTGCCCATCAGTGAAGGAGAAAACTTACTTATTTACAAAGATTTGAAACAAACAAAAAAAAACATTTTTTTTCCAAATTTTCGGTCTTTTTTTATTTGTTTAGCAAAAAATAAAAACCGCATAGGTGATCAAATACCACCAAAAGAAAGCTCTATTTGTGGGGAAAAAATGATAAAAATGTCTTTTGGGTACAGTGTAGCATGACCGCGCAATTGTCATTCAAAGTGTGGGAGCGCTGAAAGCTCAAAATTGGTCTGGGCAGGAAGGTGTTTAAGTGCCCAGTATTGAAGTGGTTAATAGTACTGCATAAGGGGAGAAAAGGTCAATATTGCAAAAAAATCTGATTTTATTTATATTTATTTGCAGTGGGCTATTCGTTTTTATCTTACTGTTTTTGGCTGGGGTTCTGCTTTAAGCACTCATTAAAAGGATATTGTCATTTTGCCCTTTTAGAGCAGAGTGACAGTGCCTCATGATAGCCCTCCTTCCGCCAGTAATGTATACTCATCTTTCCCATACACCCCTGACACCCCCCCCCTGTTCTATTGGAGTATGACATTCATGTATGGGGGACCCTGTGAGCTCCCCATACGAAAGACCTCTGGCCCGAGTAGGTAATTGCCAGGCCCAAGCACTGACATGTAGGTGGGACAGGGATATAATCTAACCAAATAAGTTCTGGCACAGGCACTTACCAGCAGTGGTGGACACCTGCACTGAAAATGCTATGCTCGGAAACAATTCGACGCATGCTCGGAAGCATTGAACTTAATTTTCTCAGCTCGTCGTAGTGTTGTACGTCACCACGTTCTTAACGGTCAAAAGTTCAGAGAACTTTTGTGTGACCGTGTGTATGCAAGCCAAGCTTGAGCGGAATTCTGTCAGAAAAACCATCCAAGATTTTTCCAACGGAAATTCCGCTCGTGTGTATGGAGCATAACACTATAGGCTAAGAACATTCCACCAGCATGGGGAATAATGAGAGAGACTTCCACACTTTGTACAGTCTGGAGAGAATCCTGTGCAGACGGCCAAATTAATGGGTCAAGAGTAGGGATGGGCCCGGTGTTCGATTCGAACCCATGTTCGAATCGAAAATCGGGCGTTCGCCCGTTCGGCGAGCCCAGAACTATTTGGGCCGCTCGCATCAAATTCGTGTGATGCGAGCGGCCCGCAATGCATTGCGCCAGTCGCAGTGCAATGCTGGCTGATGATTGGCCAAGCATGCACTGTGACCCCGCATGCTTGGCCAATCACAGCGCCGGCAGCGAGGAGAGCCATAATTGGCTACAGGCAGGATGCCTGTAGCCAATTATAGCTCAGGGGCTTTAGTACACGCCCCACGGTATAAGAGGCCGCCGCGGAGGTGGCCTTGCATATTGTGATATTGTGTTTCAGTGTCAGCGTGTCAGTGTGCTGCTGACTGCTGAGAATATGTGCTCTATTTCTGGGGATTTGTGTGTGCGTGCTGTTAGTACAGCATTGCAGTATCACATCTGGGGGGTGTCTATAGGTTGCCTGTGAAGGGGGGCAGGTTTCCTGTGCTTAGAACTGTCCCTGCAAAAAGTGTCATTTTTGCAGGGAAAAAAGCTATTTAAAAGCACTCGCGGCTAATGAATTGATGGCTCCCGTAACACAGAGAACTGTCATTCATTGATAAAAAAAAAAAAAAAAAAGCGTGGGGGTCCCCCAAATTCAATAACCAGGCCCTTCAGGTCTGGGATGGATATTAAGGGGGACCCCAGCCAAAAAAAAAAAAAAAAATGGCGTAGGGTCCCCCTCAAAATCCATACCAGACCCTTGAGGTCTGGATGGATTTTAAGGGGAAACCCAGCCAAAAAAAAATGGCGTGGGGTCCCCCTCAAAATCCATACCAGACCCTTATCCGAGCACGCAACCTGGCAGGCCGCAGGAAAAGAGGGGGGACGAGAGCGGCCCCCCCTCCCGCCTGAACCGTACCAGGCCACATGCCCTCAACATTGGGAGGATGCTTTGGGGGTCTGAGACCCCCAAAGCACCTTGTCCCCATGTTGATGAGGACAAGGGCCTCTTCCCCACAACCCTGGCCGGTGGTTGTGGGGGTCTGCGGGCGGGGGGCTTATCGGAATCTGAAGCCCCCTTTAACAAGGGGACCCCCAGATCCCGCCCCCCCCCCCTGTGTGAAATGGTAAGGGGGTAAAAAAAGTACCCCTACCATTTCACCAAAAAAGTGTCAAAAATGGTAAAAATGACAGGAGACGGTCTTTGACAATTCCTTTATTAAAATCTTCTTTCTTCTGGTCTTCCTTTCTTCATCCTTCGGTTTCTTCATCTTCTCCTTCCGGCATCTTCTTCCATCTTCTTCTTCCATCATCTTCTTCCTCCGATCCGCTTCTTCTTGCGCTGGTCTTCTCGTCCTTCTCGTCCGGCATCTTCTTCCATGGCGTCGGCGTCTGCGTCGGTGTCTCTTCTTGGGCCGCTCCTCGCAATGGGAGGCTCCCGCTGTGTGAGGCTTCGCTGCGTCTGACAGGTCTTTTATAACGGAGGGCACCTGGTGACCCCGCCCCCTCTGACGCACGGGGACGTCATGGGGAATTCCCTATGGCTTTCCCCATGACGTCAGAGGGGGGCGGGGTCACCAGGTGCCCTCCGTTATAAAATATCTGTCACACGGAGCGAAGCCTCACACAGCGGGAGCCTCCCATTGCGAGGAGCGGCCCGAGAACAGACGCCGACGCCAAAGCCATGGAAGAAGATGCCGGACGAGAAGGACGAGAAGACCAGCGCAAGAAGAAGCGGATCGGAGGAAGAAGAAGATGGAAGAAGATGACGGAAGGAGAAGATGAAGAAACCGAAGGATGAAGAAAGGAAGAAGAAGAAAGAAGATTTTAATAAAGAAATTGTCAAAGACCGTCTCCTGTCATTTTTACAATTTTTGACACTTTTTTGGTGAAATGGTAGGGGTACTTTTGTACCCCTTACCATTTCACACAGGGGGGGGGGGGATCTGGGGGTCCCCTTGTTAAAGGGGGCTTCCAGATTCCGATAAGCCCCCCGCCCGCAGACCCCCACAACCACCGGCCAGGGTTGTGGGGAAGAGGCCCTTGTCCTCATCAACATGGGGACAAGGTGCTTTGGGGGTCTCAGACCCCCAAAGCATCCTCCCAATGTTGAGGGCATGTGGCCTGGTACGGTTCAGGCGGGAGGGGGGGCCGCTCTCGTCCCCCCCTCTTTTCCTGCGGCCTGCCAGGTTGCGTGCTCGGATGAGGGGATGGTATGGATTTTGAGGGGGACCCCACGCCATTTTTTTTGGGCTGGGGTTCCCCTTAAAATCCATCCCAGACCTCAAGGGTCTGGTATGGATTTTGAGGGGGACCCTACGCCATTTTTTATTTATTTTTGGCTGATATTAAGGGGTTCCCCCTTAATATCCATCCCAGACCTGAAGGGCCTGGTTATTGAAATTTTTTTTTTAATTTTTTTTATTTTTTATCAATGACTTTTTTTTTTTTTTTTTATGAATGACTTTCAATGAATGACTGTTCTCTGTGTAACGGGAGCCGTCAATTCACATTAGCCGCAAGTGATTTTAAATAGCTTTTTTTCTTGCAAAAATGACACTTTTTGCAGGGACAGTTCTAAGTAAAGGAAACATGCGCCCCTTCACAGGCATACTATAGACACCCCCCAGGTACGAAATTTAAAGGAATATTACACTTTTATTGTTTCAATTTAAGCATTATTAAAATCACTGCTCCTGAAAAAAAACGGCCGTTTTAAAAAAAAAAATTTGCATTGATACATGTCCCATGGGGCAGGACCCAGGTCCCCAAACACTTTTTCTGACAATAACATGCATATTAGCCTTTAAAATTAGCACTTTTGATTTCGAACGTTCGCATCCATTATAACTAATAGGGTTCTCAAGCTCGCACGGACTTTAGGTCCGTTCGCGGGTTCTGGTGCGAGCCGAACGGGGGGGTGTTCGGCTCATCCCTAGTCAAGAGGAAATTTCAGTGGAGTCAATCGATGGGTTTGGACATTTTGGCAGGTGGTATCGGTTTTTTTTGCTCAGTAGCCATCAGGCATTGTGATTGATTGCACATCTGCATCACTGAACAACGTTACTAATGTTGGATTTACATTGTGGGACTCTTCTTTTAATTAAAGCACATGTCAAAAAGTGTGTGTGTGTGTGTGTATTTGTATTATGTATTTTTTTGTAAATGAGTAGAGGCGCTTTGTACTCCTTGCTCATTCACGCAGGGTGGCAGTCGGTATCTGGGAGCCCCCTTATTTTTAAAAGGGACTTCCAGATTCTAATAACCCCCCCCCCCCAAAACAGACCCCCCCCCCACAACCACTGGGTCAGGGTTGTGGGGAAGAGGCCCTTTTCCGTATCAAAATGGGCACAAGGTGTTTTGCCAGTCTGTCCCCCTGGCAAGGAACCCTGCCATATTGAGGCCATGTGGCCTGGAATGGTAAGGGGGCCCACGCTCATCCCTCCCTGTCCTGGCCACTCAGGCTACATGCTCAATCAAGGGTCTGGTATGGATTTTGGCAGGGGGATACTCATACTTTTTTTGCCAGGATGGTGAGAATAAACATTATGTGTATTGTTCCTTACACATGAACAGAGCCCCTAAGTTTGTTTTCGCATTCAGCTATCAAAAAATACCTAGAAGAGGGGGGTGCATAACTGTAAACCAATGACCTTCCACTGCATTATGCAGCTGTGTCCATTAACACTTGAAACTTCTTGACAGACGAAAGCAGAGTGATAATCTCATTAGTCTGCTACTTTTTCATTATCCACTCACAGGCTGCAGTGACTGCTTTATTAGGATTATTTCCCAAAGCTATTATGGTCTGCATGGAGGTTCTAAAGAGAGAAGGGCAATACTGTGCTATCTGGCAGCAAGGCCTGCTATCACTAGACTGGTTGTACTCAATCAGGGTAATATTTGGATGTATAGCATAGTCTCTATAAGACTCTATAACAACGAAGAGTCTAACTGAGAATCACTACATCAGTAAAACAGTTCAAGAGCACACACAACCACTTGCAATTATCCTCCTAAATAGCAACCCTTTTAATGAAGTCCAAAATAACATTGGTAACACATGTGAACAGCTGCATGGAACCAAGGCCTAAGGACAAAAGGCCACCCTATTGAAACTGGAGTACTCTTTCTTGGGGTCTTCTAGAAAGTGTATTAATTAATTAGGCTCTGTCCCAGCTACCCACACCTTTTTTTTGACAGTGGAGGACCACTCATCTAGTTGCAGATACCTTGCATGTCTACCTCTTCCTTATCAGGTGCAGCATGTTCCTCCTGTATCCTCCTGTCTGACCTTTTGCCAAGTTATTCAAATGTGCCTATTTGCTTTGACTTCTGAGCTGATCCCACTGCTCTGGTTACTCTGCTGTTAGCTGTCACCAGCGGGACAAATCACTTATAGGCAATCCCAGCCATCTTTGCAAGGGGCAGGGATGTATACTGATATTAAACTCTATCATAGTCTGAGCTCAAATCTACCATTGGTGACATGATTTTTTTTTTTACCACATCCGAAATATGTCAACAGGCTAATTATTGGCCTGCCAGTGATTAGCCCTAGACGTGGGGTGGGGATAGGAAGTTCTACATTCAGCAAAGTGGGATGGTAAGTGGTTCAGTAAGTGGTAAGTGAAAAGATCCAGGCCCTATTTGTTTCAGCTTATATTTGAATAGGGCTAGCCCAGTTTTTAACAAGTCCTGACTAATGCTTGAATTATAAGTTCAGCTCAGGATGCAAAAAGCCACGCTGTCCCAGGAGCTCTTCAGTGTCAGAATGTGTGTCGGTGTTACCAGTGTAGGTTATTTCTGTAAATCTTGTAGGTGGAACCTAGGCCCAGGAGTACCCAATAGATAGAGACCACACAGTTCTTGATAAAAATGGCAATCTCATGTATATTATATCCAGATTAGCATTAATAAGTAATGACAGTATTGAAGGTATTGATATGAGACAAAAAAGCAGTAGAAGATGTACAATATTGCTAGGCTTGGCATGGGTTTCTGGAGGATGGCTTCTGCTGGGGGAGTGGCAGTTGGAGTTAGACTAATGCTGCTGGGAAAAGCCCAGTGATCCTAACCTGGATACAGGAATTTTTCCTCAAAGACAGTTGTTATCCCTGTCCTGAGTGACCCTACTCATTAGTAATCTTTTCCTGTGCTATATACTTTCCCTAACAAGGTGGGTCTCTAACCCTGACCCACCACTTGCTCCAGGCATACCGGAATAAAATAAGTACCCTCATTCATAAGGTCCCAAACCAAGATGGCTGCTAAAGGTCACCAAAAGGTGTAGTATCCAAACAGACAGTTGCTACCTCTGAGACACTGATGGAGTCCATGAAGGGAAATTCACTCCATAGACTTCACCCCATCTGAATAATGGCACAATGCCAACTACTGGATGGAGGAAAACCTGCACTTAACCACAAGTGTATTGCATGAGAGACAGTGCTAGATCAAGGTAATATAGAGGATATGTAGACATCTTCCCTTTTATTTCATGAGAAGCCATCTTCCTGTCTTTGGCCCAGCATAGCTATGTCTATTTTTATAAGCATAGGTATATCATTAGCATAAGAGTTTACTAAGGAAGCAATAATAAACATTTAAAGGACATGAGCAAATTAAAAGGGACTATTGTCTAATGCAGAGAAGGTACCTGGTTTATATTAATCTATGATTAAAAAATATATATATATACATACTATAATAATGATGAAAATCCTACTATTTCTATGTGCTTATCTAGTGTCTACGAAGGGTAAGCTTGATTAGTAGAGGACACAAGAACTTGGCACAGAGTAGCTGACAGCCCCTTTCTCTTCTATTGTGTGCTCTAACACTCCTCATAACCATCAATGTTTACACAAATAATTGAACAATTAATTGTTTTTAGCCGTGACGACTAAGCATCTCCAATTCATTGTTATGCAAATCACCCTTTTGAATTAAAAATTATAGTTTACATCAAATAAATGTGTATGCCTAACATAGGTCAAACAAAATGTGTTTTTAAAGGATATGAGCAGGAAAAGAGCTTTCATTAAATGTCTTTGGCCTGTCATATGCACATTAAAGGCTTTTTCAGCCACATGATTCCTTTATAATGGAAACCATTTACCTGACAACAGCAATATTAATGACCTCCAATCAAAAGAATCTTTTTTCAGTATGTATTATGACCACAGTCTGCTGTAAAACCTTTAATTATTCTGTAGGGCAAGTGCTTTGCTGTAACACAGATGGTCCCGTTTGGGCTTGTAATGCTTTAGGGTGTATGCGATCTCCTCTTCTCTACTGAACTTTGGTTTTTGTGCAATATTTCCCACGTACATTTTTTAATTTACATGCCAGTTTGCTTATATTACCTGTATGGTTGCACATTAATAGAGATTAGCAAAACTGAGAGTTTTCATTTCCCTGAAATGTCAGTAAAAAAAACTTTTCTGAAATACTTTGGAGTCAATGGGTAAAGCTAAACTCTAGCCAGTCTTTGAAGACAAGTATTTTATGGCCCCCCTGTTCCCCAAATGGTAAGGGTTAAACACACCCATCTATTTGTTCTGGTGACTAGAAAATAAGGAGAAATCATGAATTGTAGAGTTGTTATAAGGAGAAATCTTCCAGTGGGGACAGATGTTCTGGTGACACATTTTGTGAGATTTCCATTTACAATACAATATGTGAAGGGAAACCTCCTTAGCAGGACACAGGCAGCAAAAAATAACATGACTGGGGTTTTAATTCTTCCCTATTCTATACAAAATTTTGAAAAAATACTCTACTTGCACCTTAAGGATTCAATGGACTTTAAGTAAGGAAGTGGCTTTTAACTATCTTTAAAGTGTTCTTTCCCCCAAAAATGGTGCCTCATTGCGCTAATTATTTTAAATTTTTTTACAGAAAGGAGAAAACAGTCAATAAACAAAAGGATTTTTTTTTTCTTGTGCAGGGAATTTGGCCCTCTCCAGGAGAGGAGTGAGATGCATTCTCTCTGCCCCCCTCTTTCCTGGTAATCTAGGCTGCATGCATGTATAAGTGTCTGATGGGTATTTGGAGGGGAAGCGCACAAAACAAAAAAATGTGTGGAGGCCTCCCCCCCCCCCACACACGCACACACACCTAAATCTATACCAGGCCGTTATCCTCGATATGAGGCTGGTATTGATTTTTAAGGGTAACCCCATGCAAAAAAAAAAAAAAAAATACATGGGATCTTGCCCAAAATCTATACCAGAGGCTAAGCAGCCTGGCTGGCCAAGAAACAGAGGGGCGGGCATCGCCCTCCCCTCTTGAACTACTAGGATGTAAACCTAGAAAAGATACCTTGACAGGAGCCTCCCCTCATCCTCAATGCATCTTGTCCCCATGGTGATCAGAGCTCATCCTCACATCACTGCCTTGGTGGATGTGAGGGTCTGCAGGGGGGAAGGGGATTTGGCCTCTCTCAGCTCTGCTATATAGACTGTGCAGTAAACCACAAGAGGATAATACCAAGTCAAATTCGGGTACTATAGACTCGTATACAGTTTTCATTAGCCCTCTGAAGAGCGATTGCCTCATCACCACCTGTTTTAACCCCTCAAGTCCCACACCACTGGGTACTGCCTCCCAAACGCTAGAGGTCCATACTTGATGCTGTACTGCAATGCAAAGCATTACAGCTATGGCATGTGTATTACCGCATTTTTCTGCCTTTGCAGCTTAAGGGGGGTGGATGGAGTGCAATAAAAGCATGGCTTAAGCATCTGTTTTTACCTCCCCACAACCGCAAGTGTAAACTAGGCCTAAAACTATTTGCATTTTAAAAAATAAATTTAATGAGTTATTAAGGATTATAGAGATTAAGTTTAGCTTTAATGTGTTAATAGTGAACTGTTCTATTTAAAATAATTTTCTTCCATTCAGCTCAGGTACCTTATTAGCATGCATGTCAGCACTATATAAAAATATATGAACTATCCATTAATATGGCTCAGGCTACAGTTGACAACTGTGGTTAGCTATTTCTTTCTGCTGTACTTTAGTTTCCAATCAGTGCAGATTAATGAGACATGTACCCAGAAGACAGAGTTCTCCCTTGGAACAAGAGCAAAGCAGGTGGGACCCACAACCTGAGCTATTGCTTAGTGCTCTCAATCACAGAGGGACACATTCAGAATATAGGGGTGGAGATGAAGCACATGTTCAAGTCATCATTCATGTAAAATAGCCTCCTTAGTTTTTCCACATTAAAATTCTACCCAGAAAGTATTAAAAATTCCATTAGCTTTCAATCATCTCAAAGCCGGCTACTGGAGTCTCATATTTATTGCAACGTGGGATTATCTCTGTGCATTCCATTACATTCATCTAATTGGATATAAAACTAATCAGCTTCTGTACCTCTCATCTAGGAGTATAGACATTATAGTAATTATAGTTAATAACTGTCATCTAGCTGACCTGCATTTATCTGTATCCTGGAAAAGTGCTCCAATAGCCTTTTTTTAATGGGATATTCACTTGTCACCCTTAATGAAGTAAATAGGATTGATGCAGTACACATGACTTTGTGAACATGCTCTGTCTGATGTGAAATGATGATGTACAGAATGCAATAGCATAGTGTAATCAATGCAATGTCAGTTTACCACAGGTAGATCAATAAGATGAATATTGATTGGTTGCCACAGGTTACAGTCTCGTGTATTATGCTCTTTACTTTTTTAAGAGGCCGGAGTATAATTCTATTTTTGCTTTGGTTGACAAATATAAATTTACTTCCTAACACAAAAGTAAAGTGTGAAAAAAAAGTAGGGCAGAAAAAGTACTAATCTGCCACTGGAAGCACAGGTCAAGTACACCCAAATGCCTGAATAAGGCACCATTCACAATTGTAGGACTCCAAAGTTGCTTCGACTTTGGAGTGCAGCGTGGATGCAACTTTGGATGGGTGCAACTTGGATATGACTTTGATTTTGACTAGTGATAATGGACACAAGTTGCATTGTATAACATTCAGATACGAATTTCATGCAACTTCTGAGGGTTAACATTGAATTCTATGAAAAAAGTAAACTAGTAGTAGTAGTAAAGTAGTGCATGAAGTATTTTGAAGTTGCTGTAACTTTAAGTTGCGCATATATGAATGGTTATCATTAGAAAACATGGGGAACGACTTGTCATGCAACTTTGATGTCCAAAGATGCATGACAAGTCACACAAGTGTGAATGGAGTCCAACTCCCCAGTGTCTTTAGTTCAGATGAGCTTTGGCATACCCAGTGGCGGCTGGTGCTCAAATTTTTTTTTGGGGGGGGGGCAAACAAACTGAAAAGTTCTGGAAAAAAAAAAACACCAATCGCAGCCACTGTGCCCATCAAATGCAGCCACTGTGCCCATCAATTGCCTCCACTGTGTCATCAAACGTAGCCACTGTGCCATATCAAATGCTCCCACTGTGCCAACAAATGCTACCACTGTGCCCCATCAAATACAGCTACTGTGCCCATCAAATGCAGCCTCACTGTGCCCATCAAATGCAGCCTCACTGTGCCCATCAAATGCAGCCACTGTGCCCATCAATTGCCGCCACTGTGTCATCAAACGTAGCCACTGTGCCATATCAAATGCTCCCACTGTGCCAACAAATGCTACCACTGTGCCCATCAAATACAGCTACTGTGCCCATCAAATGCAGCCTCACTGTGCCCATCAAAAGCAGCCTCACTGTGCCCATCAAATTCAGCCTCACTGTGTCCCAGCAAATGCAGCCTCACTGTGTCCCATCAAATGCTGCCTCACTGTCCCTATCAAATGCAGCCTCAACTGTCCCATCAAATGCAGCCTCACTGTCCCATCAGCCTCACTGTCCATTATCACTGTCCCATCAAAAGCAGCCTGTGCCCCATCAAAAGCAGCCTGTGCCCCATCAAATGCAGCCTGTGTCCCATCAAATGCAGCCTTTGTCCCATCAAACCCCCCTTTCTCTGCGGGAGGTCTGGACCAGCACTTACCTTACCTTGCTATTGTGTCCTGTCCTCCTGCTGTGTCTCCTTCAGTGGGCACTGGCAGCGGTGGTGGAGGAGTCCCCTCCTCATACTTCCTCCGCTCAGGGCAATGGGACTCGGAGAGAGAAAACCAGAAGAAGTGACATCTAACTCGGATGTCAATCAATCCTCCCGGCCGTAGTAATATATACTACGGGTGCCGGGCGGAAGCTGCTCTGCATTTTGGAATGCGCCGCAAGGTGGGGCAAAAGCCTGCAAAGGAAGCGACTCGTCTGCAATCTCGTGATTGCATAGACGTGGCGCTTCCCACAGTACACTGTGTCCAGCGCTCAAAAACAGTGCACTTAAGGACCTTTTTTTTCAATTTTTTTTTGTTAAAGGGCCATTGTAAAGCCTACTAAATTCTAAAGACCAGTCTTAAATGTGAAAGTACAACAATGCCTTTTCACACTGGCAAATCCTACAGCTCTTACTTTTCAAATGGCCAGACAAAGAAAAAGTCATATACAAACCCCTGCTGCTGGCTAAATTGAGAATATAGTGGAACTTCTAGGGTTTTTTGGGATCCATGATTTATCAGCGGTTGCAGGACAATCATACAAGATCCTAGACATTGTATGTATGTGTAACGCTTACCCCTAGAATTGATGGCCAGGCAAGAAAGCTGGCTCTGTGTTCTTCACCTATAGCCTCTTTCCCATAAGGCAAGCAAGCCTACCGGTACTCAGTTGCCAACAAGTTTTAGCGCATTTGTGAGAACCTTGTGGACAGCCTTCCCAGAAGAGTTGAAGCTGTTATAGCTGCAAAAGGTTGGCCAACCTAATTTTGAACCCTACGGACTTAGATTGGGATGCCATTAAAGTTTATGTGCACGTAAAGGCAGGTGTCACGATACTTTTGGTAATATAATGTATATATATATATATATATATATATATATATATATATATATATATATATATATATATATATATTGTAGAGGGTCAGCCTGGGGCAGGGTTGAGAAGGGGTTAATTGAAGAAGGCAGGTACTTCCCCTTCAGACCTGCTTATTATCAGGTGAAAGTGTCAGTGTGGAGCTGTTGTAGGAGAGAGAGACACAGCAGGACGCTGTGTGGAAATGTCCATTGCTGGATGATGTATCTGCTGGGTGAGCTTAACCGCATAAAGACTGTATGCTTTTGAACTGTGAGCTGTACCTGTGTGCACAACCGTGTGATAAGACAAGTCATGCTTTTGAACTGTGAGCTGTACCTGTGTGCACAACCGTGTGGAGAATGCAGGCAGTTTGAGAGGTCCAGTCTAATCCCATGTCCTGGGTTAAAGCCACAGTCAAATCTTATGAACAAGCCATGGAGGATGTGGTTCATACACCCAAGCGCAGGCCCGCCATCAGGAGGCCCAGCAGGCCCTGGTACAGGCTCGGCAGGAGCAGATCCTGGTGCAGACAGTCGCTGCACAACAGGAAACAAATCGCTTACTGAGTGAACAGGTAGCGGGACTACAAAAGGCGGTGACCCAGCAGGCTGAAATGACAAAAGGTGACCCGCTGTAATGAGTGGCCCCCGGAAGGCAGTGCAGCGGACCCTGCAAAAGATGATGGCCTTAGACAACGTGGAAGCATACCTAGCGATGTTTGAGCGGGTTGCAGCAATGGAAGGTCTGCCTGATAAAGACAGGGCAGATGTACTGGCTCCTTTCCTGACCGCAGACCCCCAACAAGCGTACTGTGACTTGGCCCCTGAATCCGCACAGGATTATAAGCTTCTGAAAGCAGAAATCCTAGCAAGGCTGGGAGTAACTGTCGCTTTAATGGCGAACCGAGTCCATGACTGGCGCTTTGACGCTTTGACAAGGCTAAGCCTGCCCGTGCGCAGATCTACCACCTGATGCACTTGTTCCAAGATTGGCTGAAACCTGAGGAAAAGACACCCACTCAGATTGTGGAAAGAGTCGTACTCGATCGTTTCCTGCATGGGCTACCCAGGGAGCTCCACCGATGGGTGGCTCAGTCCGAGCCTCAGTCCCTGGATGAGATGGCTACAGCTGTTGAGCGCTACAGTTGTGCGGAAAAGTTCCAGGAGAGTCCCTCTATTACCAGAGAGCTGGTCCGTTCTAAGGAAGTGCGTTCCAATGCGAAGATGGCACCAGTTGAACGCATGGTGTATGCTCTGGTGCCTGACACTCCCTCTAGGAGCACCCTAACGTCAAAGCCTCCTGAGAGTGGGCAGGGAGAACGGGAACCCCGTGAGGTTCGCTGTTTGTTCTGCCAACAACTGGGTCATATGGCGTCCCAGTGTCCAAGACGGGAGGAGCCAATGGAATGTGACATGGCTCGACATGGCTCTATGTTTGCTTTTGCCACTGGTCCCATTAACAATCCAAGCCCACTTGAGAGTGTGGTGCGGGTTAATGGGCAGAAGGTTGTAGCACTTCTTGACTCTGGGAGTGGGGTTACCCTGCTCTGATCGGACAGGTTTCGGGGTAATCTGATACCCAGGAAAAAGATTGGAGTGGTCTCTGTACATGGGGATGTCAAGGACTATCCAATGGCCCATGTAACCCTGTCCACAACCGCAGGAACTGCTACACTGAGAGTTGAGGTGATCCCGGGGTTACCCCATTATTTGCTAATTGGGCGAGACTGCCCCCTGTTTTGGGACTTGTGTGAACAAAAGTTCAAAGGTTCAGGGGCCTCCCCTAAAAAGAAGAAACCCCCATGTGAAGTGTTAAATACTGTGTTGCAGGAGGTAAACAGTAAAGAAATATGTCAGATGTGTGAACCTGCAGGAGCCAACCTAGATCCTCTGGAGGTGTTTGTAGGATTGGAGGCAGAGAGTTCTCCCTCTGGGCCTGATTTGTCATATCTTGGGGGTTCCAGAAGTTATTTCTTTGGTGCTCAGAGGAAGGACTCCCCTTTGGTCCCCGCCAGGGAACAGGTCACATCATTGGGTGGTGAGCCACAGCATCCTGCGGAAGATATGCGATCTCCCCGAGTTGCTGTGCATCATACTCTATGCTACAGGGTAGCCAAAAATCGCAAAGGGCTTAAACATAAACCATTAGCGAGGACCTGGAGGGGGGTGGCCTACCGGTCTGCCAGGGTCAGAGAGTCTAAACCTGGGGGTCAAGTGCTAGTGGTTGAACCTACTGTGGAGAGCAGGTCTTTTACAGAGGGACGGGAACCCTCTGAGATAGTAGAAAAGGTTGGCGCTGCTCTCAGTTGTAACGAAGGTAGAATCTGTGCTGGTGACTTTTTACAGCCGATGCTACCAAACGACCACATTGAGGATTGCCTGGCTGAATTTGAAAACATGGCATCGTTTAAAAACTGGCCCAGAAGCCGATGGGGTGAATTGGTGCAACCGCTCCTCACAGAGGAGTACCAGGAAGTGTACCACCTAATGGAAACTGATAAAAATGACTATGATAAGTTTACAGCAGCAATCCGGTCTAGAAATTATGTGGATTCAGAGGAGGAAGGGGGCATAGACCTGGGTCTATGCCCACTGTATTTGTGGTGTCCAGACCCCTGGCCTGGAACAGGGGGGGGGGGGGGGTATGTAGAGGGTCAGCCTGGGGCAGGGTTGAGAAGGGGTTAATTGAAGAAGGCAGGTACCTACCCTTCAGACCTGCTTATTATCAGGTGTGCTGAAAGTGTCAGTGTGGAGCTGTTTGAGTAGGAGAGAGAGACACAGCAAGACACTGTGTGGAAATGTCCATTGCTGGATGATGTACCTGCTGGGTGAGCTTAACCACATAAAGACTGTAGCTCTGGTTGGAGCCATGAACTTTTACCTGTAAGCCTGTGTGCTTCTGAACTGTGAGCTGTACCTGTGTGCACAACCGTGTGACAAGACAAGTCTGTCTGGTCTTATGTTGATTTTTTTTTTGCCATTTTGCTGAATAAAGCCACTTTTATTTACTGGACTGCCTCTGAGCCAGCTCTTCACCCCTCTGATCCCCTACAATATATATATATATATATATATATATATATATATATATATATATATATATATATATATATATATATATATATATATATATATACTGTATATATGTCTTTTGCGATACCTGCTTTTCATTTGTGCCTACAGCTTTGTAATTTTCAGTGAAGCACAGACACGATTTAATATTGTGATAATGTGAATACATACAGTTTTAGTTAGAGTGTACATTTAATGGCCTAATAATATCCTTTAATGTAATGTACTTTTAAATATGTATATAAAATGATCAG
This sequence comes from Lithobates sylvaticus, assembly GCA_028564925.1. NCBI lineage: Eukaryota > Metazoa > Chordata > Amphibia > Anura > Ranidae > Lithobates > Lithobates sylvaticus. The sequence continues at coordinate 160,013,266 of CM053034.1, read as the reverse complement.
AACTCCCACACATACATAACTTTACTGTCATTTGGTTTTATATTACCTTATACAACTTGGCAATGGCGAACAAAGTTTTAGTGCCTAAAGTTTATTCAAATATTTCAACTTAGTCGAAATTAATGGTACATCTCCAGAGATTTGTGGCTGCAGAATGTGTATTTCTGAGAAATGATTTTCTAGTAAAGATGCATGCAAATTATAGTCTGCGGTTATTTATATGACATCTGGAGCTTATATATGCTAAGCAAACATCTTAAAGAAATGCACAAGCAAGTAAAAGGCAAAAAACAAGTAGGCTAAAGCATTACATGTGCAGTATACGGTACACTGCGAACAATTCTGTAATCAGTAAAAAAAAAATATTTTTTCAAATGGTATTATGTGACACATACTGATAATATCTTAAAACCTTTTTAGCTTCATTATATCAGGATACTCTATATGCACTCAATATGTCTCTTAAAGTAAAATTCTACAATAAACCCAACTAGCCTTAAAAATGTCACCTCCCCTCTCCTAACACCTATTATGACTAACCTGTGCAAGAAAGATCTGTATACCCATTTTAATGGTGCTCCATTCCAGTCATGTGACCCCCCCCCCCCCCTCTGTCAGCCAATGGCAGCCACAGGGGAGAAGAGAGAGCTCAACAATGACTGGTAATGCCTGGGAGTGGTGGCGTCACCCAAAGGCTCACTATGGCCCATCCATTGTTGGCACTCCCTGTTCTCCCCTGCAGCCGCCACCAGGGTGGATAAAAATCAATGATTTGAAAAAAAAAAAATCAAAACAATCAGATTGTTTTTATTTAATCACTTCTATAAAGGGCATTTCCCCCCTTCCTGCCCAAGCCAATTTTCAGCTTTCAGCGCTGTTGCTGTTTAAATGAAAATTGCGCGGTCATGCTACACTGTACCCACAAATAGAGCTTTCTTTTGGTGGTATTTGAGCACGGTTTTTATTTTTTGCAAAACAAATAAAAAAAGACAGAAAATTTTGAAAAATAAAAAGATTTTCTTTATTTCTGTTAAAAAAAATTGTAAATACAAGGCATAATGAGTCTTTTGAACGGTTCATTTTTTTCCAGAAGTTTTTGGAAAAAAATTGAAAACGCATTTATTTTTTACACAAACTTGTCCATTTATAAGATATTTCCAACACATAGCAGTTACATAGCAAAAATGACACCCCAAAATACACTCTGCTACTCCTCCTCAGTAGAATGATACCACATGTGAGACTTTTACACAGCCTGGCCACAGACAGTGGCCAAACATTGAAGTAGCACCTTCAGGCATTCTAGGAGCATAAAATACACATCTCATTTCTCAACCACCTATTACAATTTTGAAGGCCCTGGAGCACCAGGACAATGGACACACCCACAAAATGACCCCATTTTGGAAAGCTAACACCCCAACGTATAATCTATGACACATAATGAGTCTTTTGAACAGTTCATTTTTTGCAGAAGTTTTTGCAAAATGCATAAAAGAAATGCGTTTCCAAAGTTGTCCATTTATAAGATATTTCCAGCACATAGCATTTACATAGCAAAAATTACACCCCAAAATACATTCTGCCACTGATTCTGAGTATGGCGATACCAAATGTGTGAGACTTTTACACAGCCTGGCACGTGAGAGCAAATAAAGTCCCAAATCAGCATCAAAGGAGAGAAAATATGCCCCAAATTGTTAATGTCAGTGGGAATAAGAATATCTCTTGGTGTTCAGTGGTTATGTACCTTCAAACATACTCTTTTCCTACTGCTCTGCCTTTCTACTAGCTGGAACCTGAGGTAGGTTAAGACCAAACAGGGCACTAGGCAAGGTGATAGTTTGGCACCCCCCTGCATTTTGGGCTACCAGTGTCAAATTAAACAGACAAGCTGTATAAGTTAGTATGTCTAATCCATGAAAAACTGAGTTAAAAAGCCTGATTTCATTTAACCACCAAGGAACTACATAGAGTTTATATAACGCTACTGGGCTGTAATAAATTCACATTTTATTAATCAAAAGTACAAGCTAAATACATGCATCCACCTCTTACACTGTAAACAGTATACTCAATGAGCTCCTACAAAAATCAATGCATGTTATTGTAATAAAAGAATCAGGGTATAGTAACGGTGATCCCATGCATGGTAGTTAACTAGAACTATGGAGACAAAAAGTTCAATGCATTATGATGCAAAAAGGAAACAAGCCAATAGCCATCAAATGATAATGTCCTTGTGCAAAAAGTGTCAATATTCCAAGGTGCCAGGTGGAGAAATGGGTGGAGAAACATGGATCTCTACTTAACTCATATTGTAAGATCTCCCATATTTCTAAGTGGAGAGATGAATTAGTGTGGTCCAGAGGAGGGCAAATGTTCACCAAATAAGCAAAGTCAATAGCTATCTTAAGCATATAGCTGTATGGTCCTATGGTTAGACCAGGGTAGATTTGTGAACATAGCCTCCCTTGCACACCAATGCACATTAAGGTAAGTCATTCCATCAGCTGCCTTGAAAGTAAGTCCTCAAAGATATTGACTAGGACCCAAGGGTCACAAAGTCAGTGGGTGTTCCTATAGAAGCATGCATGCATTTTTTTGTATACATATCCATACAGTAGTTTGTGGAAATGTAAACCCATAGTGTTCATGCAGGGGGACATGCTCCCTGGATGCGTATGCACCAACGCCTCTGATGCAGCCATCCTGTGCCTGGCGGAACCGGTCAGGCGTATCTGGCGTCCACCTTCTCTCTCTTCGCCATTGGTGATCCGTTGGTGCACGTCCATGCGTATCCAGGGAGCATGTTACCCTGCACAAGAGCAGACAAACAGGAAGCTTGATCAGGTATTACAAACTCTATCACAAGCATGAGACTGCAAGGTTGGCTAGCTTACAGAGCCGATCGGCCCTATAGGCACACTATGCAAGCTGCTTAGGGCCCCGCCGCTGTGGGGGGCCCCCAAGACCCAGCATCCCCCCCTGCACCTCTTGCTGGCCGTTTAGAGTGCAGTGAGGAGAGGTGGGAGGAGGTGGAAGGCGGCAATCGGCAGCTCTATGGTGCCTGAGTGGGCGGCGGGATCTCCCTGGGGTTTGTAGTACTCTCAGTGTATACAGTGGAGAGGAGAATTGAGGGGCCTCTGACCCAGGCAGGTATCAGTTTCACTTTCACTCTGCTTGAACACTGTTGCTGATGCCCGGGTCAGAGGCCCCTCCCCTCTCCGCTGTATACATTCAGAGATAGAACTACAGCCCCAGGGAGATCCCCCTGCCTGTGGACACCATATAGCTGCCGATCGCCGCCTCCCATCTCCACCAGCCAGGTACAGGGGAACCTCTGCAAGGGGGGGAGTCAGCTGTTTGGGGGCCCAAATGTAAGAGGGGGGGCTTTCTGGGGACACTAATGTAAGGACGGGGCCCTCTGGGGACACCAATGTAAGGACGGGGCCCTCTGGGGACACTGATGTAAGGACGGGGCCCTCTGGGGACACTGATGTAAGGACGGGGCCCTCTGGGGACACTGATGTAAGGACGGGGACTCTGGGGACACTGATGTAAGGACGGGGCCATCTGGGGACACTGATGTAAGGACGGGGCCCTCTTGGGACCCTGGTGTAAGGGGGGGGCTCTCTGGGGACCCTGATGTAAGGGGGGCTCTCTGGGGACCCTGATGTTAAGGGGAAGGCTCTCTTGGGACACTGATGTAAGGGGAGGCTCTCTTGGGACCCTGGTGTAAGTGGGGGCTCTCTGGTTACCCTGATGTAAGGGGGCTCTCTGGGGACCCTGATGTAAGGGGAGGCTCTCTGGGGCACAAGGGGAGGCTCTCTGGGGACCCTGATGTAAGGGGAGGCTCTCTGGGGACCCTGGTGTAAGTGGGGCTCTCTGGGGACCCTGATGTAAGGGGGGCTCTCTGGGGACCCTGATGTAAGGGGGGCTCTGAGGACCCTCATGTAAGGGGGGCTCTCTGGGGACCTCATTCTGTTCTATATTGTTGTATTATTCTTTGACTGTTTTGTTTGAAGGAGGGAGGATTGTTTTGGGAGCACTGAAGTGTCAGGTGTGACTGTGTGGCAATGGCAAATAGTTTACATAGCTCACGGCATCACGGGTCAAGTAGAGGGCCCATTAGCAGAATTTTGCTTAGGGCCCCAGGGAGGTCAGGATCGGCACTGCTAGCTTATAACAGGTTTGGTCTCAACCCAGAGTCTGGCCACAATCAATCACCTTGCAGGTTAACAGACAGACACGGAGAATGTCACAGCCAAAACTAGGATGCTGGAACCAGCAGCTATGATGGAGCAGAAGTGCGCATGCTCTTGACAGTCTGGGATGCTCTGAATCTGTTCAAGACACACTGAAATCTCAAGAATATTAAAGAATTCCGAATGAAATGTACTGTGTCAGAAAGCTCAGTCTCAGTCATAGGTCATGGATCCTCCAACAGGATAATGACCCAAAACACACAGCTAAAAGGACCCAAGAATGACTAAAGAACTAAACATTGAACTATTCTGAAATTACCTTCTATGAGCCCTGACCTGAATTCTATCACAAATCTCTGGAAAGAGCTCTGGAAAAGGTATTCTTCAAACCTGGTACAGCTGGAGCAGTTTTGGACAACAATATCTGTTGACAGGTGCAGATGTCTCGTTGAGAGCTACAGAAACCACTTTCTTTTTTTTACAGTGACAGCCTCTAAAGGTTGTGTAACCAATTATTAGTTTGTTTTCATTTGTTTTATTATTTCAAATATTCTGTTAAATCAAAAGCAAAGTCTGATTTGTATTAAATATGGAATACATGTGATGGATGTCAGTTACTTTGGTCATTTTCAAGTTATTTTAGAAAAAATTCTGGGCTACATTTTAGGACGTTACAAGTAGCAAAACTGTGGTTGTTTCACAGACAGGGAGAAGAGTTTCAACTTTTTTTTTTTTTGTGGGGTTTGCAGGCGCTGGAAGGTCAGCATGTTAATGGATCATAATGTATGCCTATATTTAATATTCAAATAGCTGTGATGTAGGAAAGCTACATGTAATCAATGTTAATGGGAATATAAAAAAAATATCATGTTAAGTGCTTTCTGTTAATGTTTTTCTAAAATATCACATGAAATTGCTTTGCTGCTTAGTTCAGCTAAATACTTCTAAGGATACAGAAAGTATACATTCTAAAAGCTTGTTTTAAATGCAATGCCTTAAAGTGATTGTAAAGTTTTTTTGTTTTTTTTTAATTAAAATAACAAACATGTTATACTACCTGCTCTTTGCAATGGTTTTGCACAAAGCAGCCCCGATCCTCTTCTTTTCCGGTCCCCCGCCTGCCCTTCTGACTCCACCCCCAAGCCGAGTGCCCCCGAAGCAAGCCGCTTGCTATGGGGGCACTCGTGCTTGCTTGCTCCCATCCATAAGAGACACCGAATGACCCTCATCACTGGCTCTAAATGACAGCAGCAGGAGCCAATGAGGCACAAGAGAGCCGAGAGAGCCTCAGCTCTTGTGCACATCACTGGATCAAGATTACGCTCAGGTATGTATCTAGGGGGCTGCAGGAGGAGCTGTATGCAAAAGTTTTTTTTCCTTAGTAAAAACTTCTGCCTGTGATCCCATTTGCAGTGGGGGGTCAGCTCTCTCATTTCCCTGGGCTCAATACCCTCATGGTGACCAGCTGTTCAGCACCAAAATATTCTACCATACCTTTATTCAATGATTGTGATGTAGGTTACATGTTCATGTTACGCTTTCTGTGTGCCTTACATTTTACCTTACTCCTGCTGTTATCTTGGCCATGTTGGCCAATGCAGGACACATGGTCCTACATATTCTTCTGTACTTTGTATTTTATATTGAAGAAATATATTGAAACAGAAAAATGTCTGCCTTTACAACCGCTTTAAGACAGCCATACATGGATCAAAATTCTGTCGGTTCATCGGGGACTGACTGACTTTTGATCCCTGTATGGGCAGGGTGGTTGTACAGAAGTCGATCTACCAATGGCATCACCTGTTCGGAGAACACCCAAATTTGCAGGGTACTTGGCGGGGCACAGTGAATAGCTTTTTGTTAAGGAGTGGGCTTGGGAAGCCAGCCACTGCATTCTTAACCACGGATGAGTCATCAGCTGTCAACAGGCTTCCCCGCTGACATCTGAATGAAAAATAAAAACATCCGGCAATAGAAAAAAGTGAAAAAAGACACTGTAGGAGTCCACCCCAATCCATACTAGTCCCGTTGGGTCTGGTGTGGATTTTAAGGGGAACCCCATGCCAAAATGTAAAAAAAAAAATATTTTTTTAAATAGCGTGGGGTCCCCCCCAAGATCCATACCAGACCCTTATCCGAGCATGCAGCCTGGCAGGACAGGAAAAGAGGGGGGACGAGCGAGCTCTGCCCCCACCCCAAAGCTCCTTGTCCATATGTTGATTGGGACAAGGGCCTTTTCCCGACAACCCTGGGCAATGGTTGTGGGAGTCTGCAGGCCGGGGGCTCATCTGGAAGGGGGACCCCAGATCCCGCCCTTCCCCATGGGAATGAGTATGCTGTACATTGTACCCCTACCCATTCACCCCCAAAAAAAAAAAAATTAAATAAACGCAGGAGGCAGTTTTTGACAATACCTTTATTAAAAAAATAAAAAAACAATGTCCCCTGATGTAGATACATCATCATGACGCCCACCACACCACCGAACCAAAAAAAAACCACTCCACCCGCGGTGAAGGCGAACTACCAAATGGCCGCTATGCCATTTGACAGTTCTTAAAAAGGTAAGGGGCGGGGGCACCTGGTGACATCACCTGGTGGCATCACCCTCTTGTGATGTCACCGACCCAGAATGCACTAGTCAGTGACGTCACGAGGGGGCAGTGCACATACAATTCCAGGGCACATAATTCTCCTCCCAATCTGTACTTCCCTGTGAGAGGACTGTGGCCTTGGAGCCCTTCCATCCTCCTGATTCAGCCTGTTCAACCCCCTCACTCCCAGGAATAGTCACACACTGAGCCTCCAACTGCTTTGGTATTCTGCACCAGGTCTGCACAGATAATTCTTTAACATTCCCCAGGTACTGGCTATGAGTAACAGTTCTTGATCAAACATTCACACTGAGGCCAGATATTGATGGCAACTCCTTATTGATTAAAAATGGGAAATAACATAACAGTCCATCTATTGGTCAGCCTATTCATTTATCCAAATAGTGGCAGATGTAGCATTGAATTATTGCATGCATCAGAGAAAATTAATTTGCTTGTCTCTTCCTTCCATCTACTTCCTCCACTAGTTCCTTCTCCCTGGAGGGAAGAGCCAAGGTAAGAACCTTCCCTAGCTGTAACTCAGTCCTTGGTGGGTGGATATTGCCTTTCCCCCAGATATCCAAAATATGGATTCCCTCCCCCCAACAACCTTGTCCCCGAAGGAGGGGAGCAAGCGCCCTACTTCAGGCGGGTCTTCTTCCCTTGCTCTCCATGGGTGTGCCCCCCAAAGCCCCAGGTCCACCCACTTAATCAAAGGACCCCCAAGATCCTCCAATTAGGAGGAATAAACCTCTAAATAGGACCTACCCCCATCTCCACCTGTCTGCATGGGTACTAGGCAAAAGACGGCAACAAAGGAATCCAAGATAATATCAGTGGTCAGGTAAGGAAACAAACAGGGATCCAGGAAGTTAACGATATCTCAAACAAATAGGCACAGGATGATGAGGTTTAAATAACCAATCCAATCCACTTAGTGGGCATGCGGCCAGAATTGTCACTGGCAGCTGATGGGAGCAGCTAGAAGTCTGAGAAGACTTATTAACCCTCAGCCAATAGGAGACGCTGGAAGACTGCAAAAAATGCACAGGAAGGCGCAACCACCTTGTGCATTACCATAGATCATTTTTATTGAATCCACATAGAACGCAATAGTGGCATGTTCTGAATGAAAATGGTTGAATATTTTGTCCACATGTGAGTATCCATTTGTCTATGTGTTTTAAATAAAAATTATCTATGGCGATGCACAAGGTGGTTGCGCCCTCCTGTGTGTTTTTTGCATTGTGTTGAGAGGACTTCCCAGTCTGAGGAGGGCAGCACCCTTGAATGGCATTCTAGAAATAAGTTTGATGGTTTGATGGAAGATTTCCCCTGGGTTTAGCGCTGAAAGTGTTTTTGGACTTGAAGCTGGAAGGCTGCCTAAGGCCCCTTTCACACTGGGCAGACTCCATTGAGATCAGCAAGGGATCTGTATGCTGATCCCCTGCTGATCTGAGTAGAGCAGGCAGATGACAGGTCCGTGTCCACTCAGTTTCTGCATAGCGGACACAGACAGAGCCTGATCTGCTCTATGGACCAGCGGGTATAAAGGGACTCTGCTGTCCGTTTACATCTGACTGCCCTCTGTTTCACCCATACGGAGGGGGACGGATCCCATTCTGTTTTTTTGTTGTTGGCCTTGATCAGATCGGAGGTGGGTGGGTATAAATGGACAAGTCTGTTTACACCTGCCGTTCTATATGAGTGAATATAGGGTCCAATCAGGTCTGCCTGAAAAATTGACATGCGGACATGATCAGACTCTTTGTGTAAAAGGGGCCTTATGCCGCGTACACACGGTCGGAATTTCCGATGGAAACAGTCCGATGGGAGCTTTTCAACAGATTTTCCGACCGTGTGTATGCCCATCTGTCTTTTTCTGTCGGAATTTCCGACGGACTTTGGATTGAGAACCTGTTCTCAATTTTTCAGACGGAAAACCTTTTTATCGGATTTTCCGATCGTGTGTATGCAATTCCAACACGCAAAATTCAGACGCATGCTCGGAAACAATTAGACGCATGCTCGTAAGCATTAAACTTCCCTTTTATAGTGCTGTCGAACGTGTTTTATGCCGCTGTGTTACTGACCGTCGGAATTTGGTGTGAACGTGTGTAGGCAAGACAGTTTGAGCGAAATTCCTTTGGAATTTCGACGGGAAAACCATCAGAGCTTTTTCTGACGAGAATTTCGACCGTGTGTACGCGGCATTACACTCTTACCTACAAAATACTACAAAAAGGTATAATAAAATATGCATGCAATAAATTCAGCTGCTCACTGTAAAAAAAATCTCTAGGGGTTATATCTAAAAATAAAAAATAAAATGCTAAATGCAACATTTTTTCTTGCTCATAGCAATTATTCAGATATCATTTTTTATTTTCAGTCCTACAGAAATAACAGCTGGAACATGATTGGTTAATATGAATAGCAATCCATACACAAGCCCGCTAGCGAATTGAAAACAATTTTTTCCAATGTAAACAAAACAAGAATAACACGCTGTAATAGAAATACTATATGCTTTTTATTTTATTGAATTTTCTCCCAACGCTGCACATAAAATCAGCTGTGCAAAAAGTCGGTTTATCTTTAAAGTAGAACTAAAGGGTTTCATACTGTAAAAATGCCTAAACAGAATATTTATAGCATCTAATGGCACAGCTGGTCTGAGATCTCTAAATATAACCTTTTAACAATGTTGTTTCAGAAGCTGTGAGCACTGTTAATATGCAAATAAGCCTCTTAATCAAGACATGCAAAATAATTAGTTTTCTATGCCTTCCGTGTTTCAAGATCATTGACAGTTATCATGGCATGTCTCAGCTCTCCATACGTTATTAAGTCACCCCAACTAACATATGAAGTAAGGAGATACATACTATACAGTGTGGCTGAATTGAACTAACAATAGGATGACCATACAAAGGCATTGTTAAATACCATGAGTGCATTATGTACAGGGTTCAGAAGTACACAACATACAGAGTGCAGCGTTTAGGAATGTGATACAAACAGGATGCAGAAGTTTGCTATGTACAGGGTGCAGGGCTCAGAGGTTCGCTATGTACAGGGTGCGCGGATCGCTATGTACAGCCAGGGTGCAAGGATCGCTATGTACAGCCAGGGTGCGCGGATCGCTATGTACAGCCAGGGTGCAAGGATCGCTATGTACAGGGTGCAAGGATTGCTATGTACAACCAGGGTGCAAGAATCGCTATGTACAATCAGGGTGCAAGGATCGCTATGTACAGCGATGTTGCAAGGATCACTATGTACAGGGTGAAAGGATTGCTATGTACAGCCAGAGTGCAAGGATTGCTATGTACAGCCAGGGTGCAAGGATTGCTATGTACAGCCAGGGTGCAAGGATTGCTATGTACAGCCAGGGTGCAAGGATTGCTATGTACAGCCAGGGTGCAAGGATCGCTATGTACAGGGTGCAAGGATCGCTATGTACAGGGTGCAAGGATCGCTATGTACAGGGTGCAAGGATCGCCATGTACAGCCAGGGTGCAAGGACCGCTATGTACACGGTGCAAGGATCGCTATGTACAGCCAGGGTGCAGGGATCGCTATGTACAGCCAGGGTGCAAGGATCGCTATGTACAGCCATGGTGCAAGGATCGCTATGTACAGGGTGCAAGGATCGCTATGTACAGGGTGCAAGGATCGATATGTACAGGGTGCAAGGATCGCTATGTACAGGGTGCAAGGATCGCTATGTACAGGGTGCAAGGATCGCTATGTACAGGGTACAAGGATCGCTATGTATAGCCAGGGTACAAGGATCGCTATGTACAGGGTGCAAGGATTGCTATGTACAGGGTGCAAGGCTTGCTATGTACAGGGTGCAAGGATTGCTATGTACAGGGTACATTCGTAAGTCATTGTTGTTCGTATTCGTAACGATTCGTAAGTCGTAGTAGACATGTGCACAACAAACAAAAATTTTTTATTTTAGTTTTCTTTTTTTTCGTTTTCGTAACATTCGTAATCTGAGCATAATTCATAATTGTAAGGGACATGGAAAATTTCCAATTCAACAAAAAAAAAAGTTACGAATGTACAAATTTTTTCGTTCATTTCCGTTGTTCGTTTTTTTGTTTTTTTTCGTTTTTCGTATTTTCGTTGCTTTTCGGATTCGTTCGATTCGAACAATTCGTTCATTCGTACGAAAACGAACGAACGAAAAAAACGTAAAAAAACGAAAAAAAAAGAAACGAATTGCACATGTCTAATGTATAGCCAGGGTGCAAGTATCGATATGTACAGGGTGCAAGGCTCAAGAGTTCTCTATGTATAAGGTGCAAAGTTAAGTACTGCATGCTTCACAGGACAGAAGAGTGGACAGAGGGGCTGCTGCCAAAGAGCAGCTTCAACTTACAGAGGGTGTGCAGTCTGCACACATGGGCTGCAGAAGGAGCTCCACCGGGATAGTGGAGCCGCTACTGGCCGGAATAATGGGGCCGCTGCTGGCTGGGATAGTGGAGCCGCTGCTGGTCGGGATTGTACAATATAAAGGGAAATGGTACAGTTAAAGTATTACTAAACCCAGGACCCTGCATTCACTATATCTGGTCTCCCACAGTAAGCAGAACATGGAAATGCAATTATTTTAGTAAATATAGTAAACATAAACTGCTAAATACCTTTTCTCATCAGCAGTATACAGTATAGCAGTCTTATGGCTAATATCACTGTCTGGTTAAAGCTTGTAGGAGGAGTCTTCATTCTCCTCTGACTGTCCTAGGAAGCTGCAGGATCCCTGATCCTCTGTTTGGACAATGCTGATTGGCCCTGTGCTGATCACATGCACCCTCCCAAGAAAAGAAAAAAAACCTCTAGCAATACACACTAAACTGAACATGTGCCGACTGCCCCCAAGGCTCTGTACTATCAGGAGATGGATTGGGGACAGTGGAAGAAGAGGAAGATCAGAGAAGACAGGGTCAAACATCCTTTTTACACAATGCAGAGGATTAACCCCTTAAGTTCCACATTGAGTATAACAAGCATGCTTTACTGCTTATACAGACTGATTTTACTGATGTGGGTTTAGTAAAACTTTAAATATAATAAATTGTATCCGTGGCGCGTTACTTTTACTCCTCCTCCATATGCATCATTTACAAGCTTTGAAGCTGAGAGAATCCCTTTTTGGCACTATGCCTAAAAGACATACCACCACCATGCCAACGTGTATCATAATGCATAAATAAAATCATTATTTACCCCTTTTCACTGCCAGGGCTTTTTTTTTTTTTTTTGCACATATATTAAAATTCACATATTAGGCCTGAAGATTGGTTTAACCCCCAAACATTATATATATATATATATATATTATATATATATATATATTGAAAGCAGCAACCCTGAAGAAGAAAATGTCATCAATTACAATTTTTGATGTCATATAATATTAGCACAACTATTTTACACACATATATTTTCAGTAGACATGCGCAGGCTGGGAAATTTTCATTTCGGATGCATTCGTTCATTGAAGAATTTTGTTTTGTATCTTCAGACATCGTTCCGTTGGTCTGGGTGGATTCAAAAAAAGTTGCCGTTTCTTGTTCAGAAGTTTGATATATATTTGATATATTATCGAATCGGACAGATTTGAATCAGGATTTGATATTTTCAGACACTAGTCCGACCTACCAAGAGAAATGGGATGAGCTGATTGGACAATTTGGACTGGCATCATGTGCATCCAAATTAACAAATGGAACGAAGTTCGGATCAATTTGTTATCCGAATTATCAAACAATATTGAAAATTGTATTAATTTCCTCATGGGCCTGAACTACTATCGCATCATTGGACGTTATCCACATGAAAAAAATAAAACAAATGCATTCATTCATTTTGCTATTTTTTTTTATTTTTTGGGGATTTATTGAGATTCGTTACTATGTGCATTCCAAATTCAATTTTCGCCTGGAAAATTAATTGTAACGAAACAAAATAAACAAGACTGATTTTCAGTAAAAAAAAGTTTGAATGTTATTTTAGTGCAGACAAACACAATATATTAACCACTTTTTTTTTTGTAAAATATAAAAGATGAGGTTGTGGAGAGTAAGTAAACACCCAATGCAGTAACATGTTATCATGGATTAGGGCGTACTGCCATTAGGCATCATATTAATTTTCAATTGGCTGGCAGCACAAAACAGAAGTGACCATTTTTTATAACATAATGTAGCACAACGCATTGTATGTGAGTTGTAGCTCACTGTAGGAAGGGTGCCCTGCCAGCTACATTATATTTCAATCTGTTTATTTGCCTTCTTTTCTACAGTTAGAAACAGTAAACAATAGTAACTGTGAATGTGGTTGTTGCAATAAATATTACAGCTGGACATTCACAAAACCAAACAAGTGGGAACAATATCATACAATTCATCTGACATTTTTGGAGGTGTCAACAAGATCGGAGCATCAAGCTCCATCACAGAATACTTTGCCATATCAACATTCTGCCCACCTATCCTGACCAATTACCTTTACTGGCCTGCTGGGACTCTAGGTGACATAACACAAACTCCAAACAAAAATTCTGCCAGCTACACTTTAATAGCGTGGTTCACACATTACCATGAGTTGCAGTAACGAATGGTAAGTTGTGTATTTTTCTGTATATTATATATTAATTCCACAGCGCTGTCACTTTAAATTATCTTTTTGCTATTCAGACTGCTGCTCACAAATTGGTCCTTGTATTAGACATCGCTGCTCTATTCACAGCGCTGTCCTAAAATCATATCAACCTATTTCACCAATAAAGGGCAATGAACTCATTCATAAAAAGATGCATTCAGCAAATATAGAGTACCATCATACAATACTACTGTTAAAGTCCAAATAACATGTGTCTATATGTGAAATTATCTCCATACATAAAAAATATCTATTAAAGTACTTCAAAAGCTCTTCTTATAGTGCTCCATTTACAAGGTGCTTCAGTGCACCTCTGAAAACTCCTAATTGGCTGGCGAAACGCATTGGCACGGTTATGTCATTTCCGGCCAGTGGAATGTATGCTGCTGCATCATTTCCTGGTCTCATAGCATTTGTTTTACTTTGTACAAGTGAGTGGAACTATGTCATTTTAAGAAGAAGATGTAGGGTTGCCAGATCAGAGAGGTGTCGAAGAAAAGAGTGTAGTATTTTTCAATTATAAAAAATATATCTTATTAATGTCAATAAAAACATTTCCATAAAAAATCCCTAGCTGCATAATATTAATTTAAATTAAATTAATTTCATATACATATACAGACACTACCGCTCTACATGTTTCACTTCAAGTGAGCTTCGAGTGAGCTTCTTCAGGAGTAAAAGTAAAAGTAAAAGTAAAAGTAAAAGTAAAAGCAAAACAACAACAAAGATGGGATTAATTACTGAAAAATTATAATTGTTTACAATTTATCAAAATAAATGTGCATACAAATACACAGGTATATATGTTGAATGTCCCCGAAAAGGAATTTTATGTCATTTTAAGCATTACTTTTAATAAAATGGTATTGTACTTTGTGGGCTCCCCTTCTGTCCCCTTGTATGATATCTGAAGAGTGGATACACAGTGGTTGAAGGAGAGTGCTGGAGGAGTGGAGGAGCTGCCTTATTCCTGCAAAGACCCGGGAGGGTAATATCCACAAGCCTATGGAGACTTTTTAGCTGAACAGCACAAAGTCAAACACATTTGGCACCTTTCCATTGAGATTCACCCCTTTGTAGATATTTGCAATTCGTTTCGTTCCAAATTTATTTCTTAACAAACTTTGACAAATTTGAAACAACCAAATTAACGAAAACCAGTTTAACAAATTTTTCCAAATAGTCGTAAATTTGAATATTCGAAAATTCGTAAATTTGAATATTCGAAAATTTGGAAATCCGAAAACTTGAAAATTCAAAAATCTGAAATAATAACTATTAAATTAAATGGGAGAGAACAAGGGATTTTAACGGTGCAATAGATCAATAAAATCCCTTGTTCTCTCCCATTTTAACTAATTTTCTCTCTGGGATGTGGTGCCAATTACACTGGGTGTTTCACCATTAATCGGACACAACCTATATGTCATTAAATTATAGGTATTGATATTTCCTTTCAAATTTGGCTGTTAGTGAACATAACGAATACTAATTCATCCAAAGTTATGAATTATATGAAATAACGAATGCCATATCTAAACGAATGGAATGTAACACATTAATAATAATAAATAACAATAATAATAATAAAAACTTTTTTATTATTTATTATTAATTTGTTTCGTACCATTTGTTTAGATGCGGCATTCATTATTTCAAATAATTTGTATCTTCGGATTAATTCGTATTCGTTGCGTTCAATAACAGCCAAATCTGAAAGGAAATTCCAATACCTATAATTTAATAGTTAGTTATCATTAGTTAGTTAGTTATTATTATTTAGAATTTTTGGATTTCGTCTTTCGAATGTTCGGATTTTCTTTCTTATTTTCAGATTTTCCGAAATTACGAATTTTCTAATTTACGAAATTATGAATTTTCAAATTTACAAAATTACGAATTTTCGAGTTTACGAATTTATAAATTTTGGAATTTACGAATTGCGAATCATAAAGAATGACCCGAAAAAGAAAATCGTAATGAAACGAAAATGAACACAAACACATTTGTCAGTAGTGCACATGTCTATCCCTTTGTTTTTTGCTATTGTAGCAGCTGCGTCCGCAAATATGTTATCCAATGTACACACCTTTTAAAACCCATTAATGACTTATAAAAAAAATTAAAAAGACATTTGGTGAGTGTTACCAGACACAAAGTGGTATATGATGCACGAATAGCTTATAAACTGCACAGAGGCACTTTATATATGCACATAAGAGATGCACTGTATATGGAGCACTATAGGAAGAATTTTTAAAGCACTTTATTATATATTTTTGATATATGGATATAATTTCACATATGGACATGTATTATTTGAACTTTAACAGTAGCATTGTATTATGGTGCACTATATTTGCTGTGTGTAACTTTTTATGAATGAGTTCATTGCACTTTATTGGTGAAATAGATTGATATGAATTTAGGACAGCGCTGTGAATAGAGATGTTCTGTATAATGCTACAACAAAGGTCTAATTCTGGCCACTAAGCGGGCTACTTTGTCCTTTAAATGAATTTCAACATCTCATTTTAATGTGTGACTGGAGTGTATCTTTAATGCGTGATAAAAGATATGTTACCTAATATTAATTAGAAACAAATTTGCACATACTGCAGCTGGAAGATGGCGAATGATAGATCCGAGTGGTAATATTTCTGTCACTATCTCTAGATCCTGCCAACCTGACAAAAGAAGAAATGAACTGTGGCTTTAGCAGATTAAGGGACTTGGCGGAATTGTTGTCAATGAGGCAAGATTTAAAAATCAATAAATCCAATCAAGTGCTGGAGAAATTATCATGGGTGAAAGCGAACAGGGAGGTAGCTGATGTGATCATTCTACACTTTATTGTCTCTTTTATACACTTATTATAGGTATTACAGTGTTTTAATTAAAAGAGGTGGATGGGTATAGTTATTTAAAGAATTCCACATGTTCTGTGTTCATCTAGAAATGTTACATGGCATAATCCTATTATAATGTTAGAAAACAAAACCTATTGACAGCATCTCTAGGCCACCGTCATCAAAGATATGTAGAAGGTTGTCATCAGCATGTATGGTCACTCATTGTTAGCAATGTTTTATAGCAGAACATTGATCTTTGCCTTGTTGCCCCTTTTACAACATGATCACGCAGTAATCCTGCCAATGACACCCACCAGGTGGTACTCATCAATGACTTGATGACAGCACTCATCAATAATTTCCCACTATAACACTAATCAACAACATAAGGTGGGATTGGACATTGAACACATTTAGTGGAATTCATTTAAGAAACTAGTGTGAGTGGCATGTGTCACATTAACTACGCAGATGGACCTTTTTTAGGCGCCTTCTGTGCCAGTTTCTATTTCAGAGTAAAAAAAATGTATGGGTTTTAAAAAAAAAAAACATTTATACTCAGATGGATGCAGCTTCGATCAGATGCTGCATCGATCCCCTGATGCTTCTTAGGCCCCATGTACACGGGACGCTGCTAAACGTACGTTCAGAGGCAGTTGGATGCTTTTTTCAACTGCCCCTGAACTCATTCAATGTTATCCTATGTGACCATGTACACAGTTTCGTTTATTGCTGTTTTTAGGCAGTTGTGTTTAACAGCGTTTCTTCGAAAGCAAAAAAATGGGTTCAGACGCTGAAGATTTCCACGTTTCAGATGCCAAATGCAACAAAATGTGGCTGAACACGGTACTGGCGTTTAGACGCATTTCGTTTATAGGTGTTTTTCATTTTTGGCCATTTAAAAAAAAAAAAAAATATATATATATATATATATATATATATATATATATATATACAGTGGTGTGAAAAAGTGTTTGCCCCCTTCCTCATTTCCTGTTCCTTTGCATGTTTGTCACACTTAAGTGTTTCGGAACATCAAACCAATTTAAACAATAGTCAAGGACAACACAAGTAAACACAAAATGCAATTTGTAAATGAAGGTGTTTATTATTAAAGGTGAAAAAAAATCCAAACCATCATGGCCCTGTGTGAAAAAGTGATTGCCCCCTAAACCTAATAACTGGTTGGGCCACCCTTAGCAGCAACAACTGCAACCAAGCGTTTGCGATAACGTGCAATGAGGCTTTTACAGCGTCCTGGAGGAATTTTGGCCCACTCATCTTTGCAGAATTGTCCTAATTCAGTTACATTAGAGGGTTTTCGAGCATGAACGGCCTTTTTAAGGTCATACCACAACATCTCAATAGGATTCAGGTCAGGACTTTGGCTAGGCCACTCCAAAGTCTTCATTTTGTTTTTCTTCAGCCATTCGGTGGTGGACTTGCTGGTGTGTTTAGGATCATTGTCCTGCTGCAGAACCCAAGTTCGTTTCAGCTTGAGTACACGAACAGATGGTCGGACATTCTCCTTCAGGATCTCTTGGTAGACAGCAGAATTCATAGTTCCTTTTATCACGGCAAGTCTTCCAGGTCCTGAAGCAGCAAAACAGCCCCAGACCATCACACTACCACCACCATATTTTACTGTTGGTATAATGTTCTTTTTCTGAAATGCAGTGTTCCTTCTACGCCAGATATACTTGGACACACACCTTCCAAAGAGTTCCACTTTTGTCTCATCGGTCCACAGAATGTTGTCCCAAAAGTCTTGGGGATCATCAAGATGTGTTGTGGAGAAATTGAGACGAGCTTTGATGTTCTTTTTGCTCAGCAGTGGTTTTCTCCTTGGAACTCTGCCATGCAGGCCATTTTTGCCCAGTCTTTTCCTGATGGTGGAGGCATGAACGCTGACCTTAACTGAGGCAAGTGAGGCCTGCAGTTCCTTGGACGTTGTTGTGGGGTCTTTTGTGACCTCTTGGATGAGTCGTCGCTGCGCTCTTGGGGTAATTTTGGGCGGCCGGCCACTCCTGGGAAGGTTCACCACTGTTCCATGTCTTCGCCATTTGTGGATAATGGCTCTCACTGTGGTTCGCTGGATTCCCAAAGCTTTGGAAATGGCTTTATAACCCTTTCCAGACTGATAGATCTCAATTACTTTCTTTCTCAATTGTTCCTGAATTACTTTGGGTCTCGGCATGATGTGTAGCTTTTAAGGATCTTCTGGTGGACCTTACTGTGTCAAGCAGCTCCTATTTAAGTGATGCCTTGATTGTGAACAGGTGTGGCAATAATCAGGCCTGGGTGTGGCTAGAGAAATTGAACTCAGGTGTGGACAACCACAGTTATAGTATGTTTTAACAAGGGGGGCAATCACTTTTTCACACAGGGCCATGATGGTTTGGATTTTTTTTCACCTTTAATAATAAACACCTTCATTTACAAATTGCATTTTGTGTTTACTTGTGTTGTCCTTGACTATTGTTTAAATTGGTTTGATGTTCCGAAACACTTAAGTGTGACAAACATGCAAAGGAACAGGAAATGAGGAAGGGGGCAAACACTTTTTCACACCACTGTATATATATATATATATATATATATATTTTTTTTTTTTTTTTTTTAAATGGCCAAAAATGAAAAACACCTATAAACGAAATGCGTCTAAACGCCAGTACCGTGTTCAGCCACATTTTGTTGCATTTGGCATCTGAAACGTGGAAATCTTCAGCGTCTGAACCCATTTTTTTTGCTTTCGAAGAAACGCTGTTAAACACAACTGCCTAAAAACAGCAATAAACGAGACTGTGTACATGGTCACATAGGATAACATTGAATGAGTTCAGGGGCAGTTGAAAAAAGCATCCAACTGCCTCTGAACGTACGTTTAGCAGCGTCCCGTGTACATGGGGCCTAAGAAGCATCAGGGGATCGATGCAGCATCTGATTGATGCTGCATCCATCTGAGTATAAATGTACACGTTCCGTGTACATGAAGCCCAAGACTGAGAACTAAGCGGTCAAACACTGGGAACTGAGCGATCAAAAGAAAGCTGATTGCTAATTTCTCAGTCTTTAGTGAACAAACAGCCGGTGACTGTCTGTCACCAGCTCTCTGCTCTGCCCCTCTAGCACTCACAGGAGTGTTAACGGCTTAATGTACACGGGACGTTTTTACAACCTCTCCTGAATGATTTAACTTGAAAGATAGTAACCCACGTTTACATGCCGTGTTTAGCTGCGTTTGTGTTTAGAAGCGTATGAAAATAAGCCAAAAGTGAAAAACGCCTGTAAACGAAACGCGGCCAAATGCAAGTTACCACATTTAGTCGCGTTAAGAAGCATTTAGTGCTTGAAATGCCTCTAAACTCAGCATCTAAACAAATTTTTTTGCTTTCCAAAAAAGGCCTCTAAACTCAACTGCCTAAAAACTACACTAAACGAATATGTGTACTGATAAGATAACATTGGATGAGTTTAGGGGCAGCTGAAAAAATCAGCCAACTGCCTCTGAACATCTGTTTACCAGCAGCAGTGTACATGAGGCCTTAGGCTGTGGAGGGGGTGGGAGAAGAAGCTCGCTGAGAGGCTGAGCCAGTTGCCAGTCCATGCATCTGGGTGAATCCCAACTGTAAACTCAAGATCTTTCCCAAGCCTGGACCGGGTGAAAGCTGGCTAAAGCCCCTTGTTGGCTGAAAATTGGTCACAGGATTGCAGGACGAACTGCACTCCTGTGATCCCAAGAGAAGTATAGCCAAAGTATCTTTGGCTATTTTTCTCCTTTAACAAAAGGAATGTGGCATTTCTCAATATAGAAAACTGTTTCAGATCCCACTAGGTCAGATGTGGAATGTCCAGCAGACAGCACACATCCTACGTCTACTTATCTATCTACTCTGTCTACACAGCACAAGCAGGGTCTGCAAGGTTAATGCCCTCTAGGCATGTGCAATTCATTTTGTAACAAATTAAAATTCAGCCAAATTTTGCATCTTTCGGACATTCGGATGTATCTGAACATCCGAAGAAATAAATAACAAATTTCAACTAATACAAAAGAAATTATAATGAAAATAACGAATGAATTCAGCATGATTTGTTAATTCCTTAACCACTTTCAGACCGGACCAATTTGCAGCCAAAGGACCAGGCCCCTTTTTGCGATTCGGCACTGCATCGCTTTAACTGCCAATTGCGCGGTCGTGCGACGTGGCTCCCAAACAAAATTGACATCCTTTTTTTCCCACAAATAGAGCTTTCTTTTGGTGGTATTTGATCGCCCCTGCGGTTTTTATTTATTGCGCTATAAACAAAAATAGAGCGACAATTTTGAAAAAAATGCATTATTTTTTATTTTTTGCTATAATAAATATCCCCCAAAAATATATAAAAAAACATATTTTTTCCTCAGTTTAGGCCGATACGTATTCTTCTACATATTTTTGGTAAAAAAAATCGCAATAAGCGATTATTGATCGGTTTGCGCAGAAGTTATAGCGTTTACAAGATAGGGGATAGTTGTATAGAATTTTTATTAATAATTTTATTTTTTTATTAGTAATGGCGGAGATCTGCGATTTTTTTTGTGACTGCGACATTATGGCGGACACATCGGACATTTTTGACACATTTTTGGGACCATTGTCATTTTTACAGCAATTAATGCTATTTAAATGCATTGATTTCTGTATAAATGACACTGGCAGTGAAGGAGTTAACCACAAGGGGGCAGTGTAAGGGTTAAGTATGCCTAGGGGTGTGTTTTTTACTGTGGGGGGGCGTGGCTGTCAGCTAGAGAATGCTGATCTCTGTTCCAATCACAGGGAGCAGAGATTGGCGTCACTAGTTGCTAGGCAGAATGGGGAGATGCTGTTTATCTCGGCATCTCCCTGTTCAGCCGCCCCGTGAGATGATCGCGGGGGTCCTCGCGGCGATCGAGTCCGCGGGGACCGCGATCGGACTCATGGGGGTCCAGACCGGCGCGGGAGCGCGCCGCTCCCGGCGCGCTCCCGATGGCACGGACAGGCAGAAAGGAGGGACTTATATATACGCCCTCCTGCCTGTACGTGCCATTCTGCCGACGTATATCGCCGTGCGCCGGTCGGCAAGTGGTTAAAGGTCTAATGAAACAGAAGGTTGACTCATATTGGCATAACGAATGATTTGAAGTCAATCGTATCAATTCCCTTTTATTCTATTAGTGAGAAAGTGGAAACGAATTAATCCATCCGAGTTACAGTTTTCTAATCTAATCAGTTGATTCCTTTTGTGTTGAGGGCTGGATTACTCGCACGGAGTAAATCAAACAGAGTACCGTATTTATCGGCGTATAACACGCACCCCATGTTTAGGAGGAAATTTTAAGGAAAAAAACTTTTTAAGGAAAAAAACGTAACATTTAAATGCCCATCAATGCAGCCTTATCAGTGTCCATCTGCAGCCTTGCACAGCGTCCATCTGCATGCTTGTCAGTGTCATTTGCAGCCTTGCAGCATTCTTAGTGTCATTTGCAGCCTTGCATCCTTGTCAGTGTCATTTGCAGCCTTGCATCCTTGTCAGTTACATTTGCAGCCTTGCAGCCTTCTTAGTGTCATTTGCAGCCTTGCAGCGTCCATCTGCAGCCTCCTCAGTGTCATTTGCAGCCTTGCCCAGGCTGCAGTTAAACTGCAGTGACATGTCAGTGTCACTGCAGTTTGAAAATTGGCGCCATTAGCCGTTCTTGGCAGCTTTCGGCAGCTTTCGGACGTTCTTGGCAGATTTTGCCCGCCTTTGGCCGTTTTCGGCAGCTTTTGGCCGCACTTGGCCACCGAGAACGGCCAAAAGCTGCCAAGAAAGGCTGAAGGCGGCCGAAAGCTGTTGAGAAGGGCCGAAGGCAGCTGAAAGCCGCCCAGAGGCTCACAACGCCGGGGGATTGGCGTATAACATGCACCCCTGATTTTTCCCTGATTTTAAGGGGGAAAAAGTGTGTGTTATATGCCGATAAATACGGTAAGTCAAACGACTTTCCGTATTAGGAATCATTATCTGGAATATATATCCATACATAAATAACGAATTATCCAAATACAAAACAATGAAACAATAAAACAAATCGATTCACTGTAACAAATCACTATACCCTACAGAAAAAACGAATTATCCAAAAACAAATTAAGGTAACTGTCCTGGCCTCGCCCCCCGTACTCGCGGAGTCTATGGGTAGCTATCCAGGCAGATAACCTTTTTTCTGCGCACACAATAATTGACTGCTGTTTCTTTGTCTGTGTCTTTTATTGGCATGTTGCAGATTTTAATATACACGTGAATGACACATGTGATATGCGGTAAAACTGAAAACAACAAGAATAATATAGCATTACCATACAATAGTAAACATCATATAAAATAATAACTAAAATGACTAACTCCTTTCCCTGATAGCTTGTGGAGGAGGAAGATAAATGTGGCTTACCTTCGATGCCATGGATGGGGAGAGATAGCATCTAGGCTGCTACCATGATATGAACATGTTTATCTCTGTGGCTGTTTCACTTCCTGACTAAAGAGGATATGACGATTTTTACATCACTTCCTAAGTAACTGGATAATATCTCTTATAAACTATATTATTGTTTGGCCAGTAGGTGGCGCAAGCGTAACAGCTAACCTAGAACAAACATAATTTATAGCTTAATAATGCAACAACACAATATACAAATTAAATGACAAGGTAATTCTCTTTTCTGAACCTCAGAAAAGAAAGAGGTATCCTGGAGACATAACAGTAACATAACGAAGATAACAAAACAAAATGATGTATTTTACAAATAAAAACTAAACAAAATTTTCCATTGTGCAGAATTCTTATAACCTCCTTCCTACCACCGGCACTTAGCTGAACGAGGAGGTGGGCTGAGGGACCGGAGCATGTAACTCCAACTGAACTACTCTGTGCTGTGTATGACACAGAAGTGGTATAGGACAGGGAACAGATACTCCTAATTAACAAAGGTGCTTTCACCCCTTTTGTTAGTTAGGAGTCTGCTCTGTTTTCTACGTTTAAAAGAGTGGTGCAAGCTTTATGTTTGCGTCAGTCTTGGTTATAACCCCTGTTGTTCTATAGCTGTGTTTATCAGTTAGTACCAGTAACATCACAGGTATTTTGTAGGGCACAAAGCCATAATGATTATTGAACATAAAATATGCAGCGCTGTGATGATTACAAATGCTAGTTACATAAACATAAAAAAGTACTTCTGTGTGAACCACTTCAGCCCCGGAAGATTTGGCTGTTGAATGACCAGGCCATTTTTTGCGATTCTGCACTGTGTCGCTTTAACTGACAATTGCGCATCGTGAGAAGCTGCACCCAAACAAAATTGACATCCTTTTTGTCCCACAAATAGAGCTTTCTTTTGGTGGTATTTGATCATCTCTGCAGTTTCACATTATCAAAGTGTGTTTGCCACAACTTCTGGTAAGCCTTCAATCCTTATGGTGGTCGGACACCTTCTTTTTGCACTTACTAAGTGGGAACATTGGACTTTTTTGTTTAACACAGAAGGACTTTTTTATGTTTTTTTTATGTTTATGTAACTAGCATTTGTAATCATCACAGTGCTGCATATGTTATGTTTATTGCTTTGGAGGATTGGATAGATTGACTTTTTTTGCTAGCAG
>CM053034.1:159858577-159988842 GCA_028564925.1 Lithobates sylvaticus | reverse complement strand
ATTCGATGTCTGTTAGGTACTAATACACAATAATGTTCTTACTTGTACTGATATTCGTTATTTATCTGACAAAATATACCTTCAATAACATGCCCCTGTCTTCCTCTCTTGTCTCTAGCCTTTATTTCCGGGTTTGCGGTGCACGTTCATGACAGATACGGCACGGCGTAATAAAAAACTACAATTCCTATTAGGCTTAGCGGCATCACGTGTGCGCGCATGCGCACTGCCTTTTTTTTAATATCAGCTGGTTACCGATAACGTGCAAAGTTCTCGTGTAAAAACGCCCCCAGTTAACACCCATTCCTGCCCACACAGCCCTGAGTTAACACCCATTAATGTCAACACACCGCCCCCAGTTAACACACATTCATGTCCACACACCGCCCCCAGTTAACACCCAATTCCAGCCTCCCAAGCCTAAGCAGCTAGCAATAGAAACGGAAGCAGCATGGTAAAATCGTTAAAAAATATATAAATTAATAAATCTATACAAAAATAGTGATTAGTGATACAATTGTAAACCTCCCATTTCCCAGTATATTTAGACCTTATTAACATCTCTGCTTTTGCCTTTGTTTTAATGAACCTCAAAGTGTGCAAAATCAAATTCTAATACCTATATATATATATATATATATATATATATATATATATATATATATATATATATATATATATATTTTTACATGTAATCGAAAAATGTTATTATATAATAATTATAATAGAAGATACGATGATTTATTCCAATACATTTTACATTTATTTAATTAAAAAAAATTATAGTATGAGTTTTTAAAAAAATAATTTAAATCCAGAAAAAAAATATATATATATATAATTTTTTTGTAAAGCGCTGCGTTAATTGTAAGCACTATATAAATCGTGTATAATAGTAATAATAATAATAATAATAATAATAATAAATAAAAATAGAGAGAGAGATGTGATGGAGAGAAGTGTGTGGAATAAATAGGGCAGAGGGATGGATGAGAGAGAGAGATGTGAAGTTGGGATGCATGTAAAAATAATATTACAGCCTAAGCAATGTGGTGGAGGAGAGGGGGGGGGGGCATTTTTGTTTATATTGTGTATGAGGAGGAGACACAGTGCATGCTTGCTGGTGCATGAATACAGTAAAGGAAACCATCTAAATAAACTTTATATTGCAAATTGACAGTAATTAAATAGCCACCTATAATGTTTGGTTAATATAAAGTTTAGAGGCTGCAGCTGTTTTCTTGTCTCTTAGACTTTAGAAGATCTTCCGATTATGAATCCTAGTCTGCAGACTGCAAGGGGGCGGAGTCAAGGCAGGGCAGTGTAGATCAGTGCAGAATTCTAATAAGGCATAGAAGGAGGTGCTGCATCACTGTAGACACACCCACAAGCCACCAGCCCCTGTGTCTCTCTGTAACGTACAGAGCATCTCCACGCAGGGCTGTAGTACAAGCCTGGGGGTGAGCATGACTGCTCACCACCACAACAAATGGCTCGAGGGACAGTGAGAAGCACAAGGAAGTGCAACAGGAAGTGAAGATTTTCAAGAGGGACCAGTGACAATTAGGAGAGGAATAGAAGGAACAGGTAAGTGAAATAGCACTGCCTCAGCTTAGAAGAAGCTAATTAGCTAATAAAAAAATAACTTTACAACCCCTTTAAATTCCATACAAATAAGCTCAGTGCCCTTGTGTGAGGGATGCACACAATCTCTCTTGTACAGCTCAATGTCAGACTACCTGATAGCATCATGACTTATGCCACGTACACACGACCGGACTTTCCGGCAGACTAGGTCTTCCCGACGGACTTTCAACGGAGTTCCGACGGACTTCTGAACAAACGGACTTGCCCACACACAAATGGACTAAGTCCGTTCGAAAGTCTGTTCGTTATGAACGTGATGGCGTAAGACGGGACTAAAAAAAGGAAGTTCAATAGCCAGTAGCCAATAGCTGCCCTTGCGTCGTATTTGGTCCATCGGACCAGCATACAGACAAACGTTTTTTCTATATAGGTATTGAGTCCGTCGGACAGATTTGAAACATGTTCTATTTCTAGGTCCGTCTGATTTTTTTTTTTTATATAGAAACGATCGGATTATCCCACACACGATCAGAATGTCCGACGGACTGATCCCGTTGGACCTAGTCTGCCGGAAAGTCCGGTCATGTGTACGCGGCATAACATAACCAAAACCTTCAGCTTTGCACCAATCCTTTAACCAAGCATTGAAGGTATCTGCTCTATGAAGTACTTTCTCTTGTTGTCCATTATGCACAGGTAAGACCTATAAAAATGTAACAGTATACCCTAATGCCGTGTACATACAAGTGGATTTTCGCTCAATTTTTTGAATTCCGCTCAATCTTGGCTTGCATACACATAGTCACACAAAAGTTCGCTGAACTTTCAACTGTCAAGAACGCAGTGACGTACAACACTAGGAAGAGTCGAGAAAATTAAGTTCAATGCTTCCGAGCATGAGTCGAATTGTTTCTGAGCATGCGTAGGAATTTTGCGCGTCGAAATTGGTACAGACGATCAAAACTTTTTCCGACCAAAAAATTGAGAACCTGCTCTTAATCTTTTGTTGGCAGGAATATGGCCAGCATACACACGGTCGCATTCTCCATTTTTCTATAGTCCAGCACCTGGCTACAATTATTACAGTGGTGTACGTTGTACTTTTTTCACCACTACTGTCATGCCTTCAGCCTATAAAGAAAAAAATAATATCTTCTGGACTTGCAATATCAACATTGCCACTCTTAACAAAAGACTATTGATGGGTGGTGTTCTATGGTTAATAGACATTTCTAGCCATATCACTAGGAACTAGCCCACTTCCTATTACAACTCTTTCATCCTTTTCATGAGGAGAGACTGCAATAGAGTCAGCTAAGCCCAGAGGCGGCTCTAGGCTTTGTGAGGCCTTAGGCGAAACTTACACATGAGGCCCCACTCACGACCGTAATAGGAAAAAAAATACAAGCACACAGAAAAGAGGGTGAGATAAAGAGGGGGGGGGGGGGAGAGAATCAGTGATTGAGCACAGGCAAATTAGGAGGCCGCGAGGCCCCTGTGAGTGCGAGGCCTTAGGCAACCGCCTAATTTGCCTAATTAGAGAGCCGCCTCTGGCTAAGCCTGCACCATATGTTCAGAGGAATTCCCAATCCTTCTAGGCAGCATCGCTGGTATGCTAAAGACTGTTTATTTGTATACCTAGTAGACATTTGTTATGTTCGTGTAATTCTTATATGTGTTAATTTATCTGTTTAGTTCTAGTTCCACCGCATGTGTACATCCTATCATTATATCCTTATATGACCACCACCTGTTCATCGTAATAAAGAATTAAAGTTACAGACAGTTTGGTTATTGTAGGTTTAAACTGTATGTTGAGCTACATACACGCCAGGGGCAAACGTGTAATGAGAACAGAACAACTACCCTGTTGAGTGGACAGTGAAAGAGCAACAGTGGACTATACAGGTCATCCCTTTGCTCCTGGCTTTTTCCTCCTATTGGCAAGTTCTTTGACTGCACATTTGCACGCAACACACACATTTGATTAACCGATTGCTGACCGCAGCACACAGATGTATGTCGGCAGAATGGCACAGGCAAATGGGCGTACCTGTACGTCCCTTTAAATTTGCCGCCTATTGGGTGCGCGTGCCCGCCGCATGCCACGGGAGAGTGCCCGTGGGTCCTGGGAACTCAATGTTTGCCAGCGGCCCACGATTGCGGTGTGGAGAGGCAGAATGGGGAAATGTAAACAAGGCTTTTCCCTGTTCTGCCTTGTGACATGACAGAGATCCACTGCTCCCTGTGATCGGGAGCAGTGATCGCTGTCATGTCAGTGGTAGCCCATCCCCCCTACAGTTAGGACACACTTAACCCCTTGATCCCCCTCTAGTGTTTAACCCCTTCCCTGCCAGCGTCATTTACACAGTAATCAGTGCATTTTTATAGCACTGATCGCTGTATAAATGACAATGGTCCCTAAATAGTGTCAAAAGTGTCCGATGTGTCCGCCATAATTTTGCAGTCATGATAAAAATCGCAGATCGCTGCCATCACTATTAAAAAAAAAATCAATATATGCTTATTATGATTTTTTTAATGAAAAATTTGTAGAAGAATACATATCGGCCTAAACTGAGAAAGAAATTTTTTTTTTTTTATATTTTTGGGTGATATTTATTATAGCCAAAAGTAAAATATATAGCTTTTTTTCAAAATTGTCGCTATTTTTTTGTTTATATCGCAAAAAATTTTAAAACCACAGAGGTGATCAAATACCACCAAAAGACCACACTGGACAACTTGGAATCTTGAGCAATATGAAATGAACTTTTAATGGCTATAATGCATTTAATGGCATAAACTGCATGAGTTCAATAGGGCACATTTATTTTTATTTTTTATGCTGCTGATTTTCATTTGTACTCCAGTAGCTGTATAGGGAATTGCAAGAAGCTGATACCAAGTCATATTCAGATACTTGCACTAGTTATAGTCACAAAAATACATTTAATGATTTAAGAATGGATCCATAAAAACAATAATTTGAATATTTTATACCTGTGTGGACTATTGCTAAAATACCACTAGCTTCCAAATGCCATGTATAATTTGGTTCCATATCCTGGGGATGACATAATGGGGCTGATTTACATAAGCCATCAGTAGAGGCGCACGGCGAGGTGCAACGCACATTTTCATATTTACCAAATGGTGTGCCGGGAACAGAGAGCAAATCCCCCATTTACTATGGCAATCTGTGCGCCACTATGAACATGGCGCATGGCATCTTCAATTCAATATTAACAGAAGATGGAGGTGCCAATATTATGGGGTGATGGGAGGAAGTTTAGTAACAACTGCCCAAGTAACAAATATGCCCAAAATAGAATGAGAAAGTAACTTTTTCCGAGAAAGCCTGCTGTGCCCGCAAGTATGTTTAGAACTGCGTGAGATCAATGTAAGCAGTGCGCATGCGGCGCTCAATCAAATGCATTTGTTCACTGCACGCCCAAAATCTTAGTATATGTTAAGCAACATACATGCAATTGCGTGGGTTGAACGAGCGTACCACTAAACTTGACATTTTTTTTTTTTTTTTTTACGCTGGTTCACCTTTATGTATTTTTTAAGGAGATTTGCACACGGGTCATGTTAGCATGTTACGTTGCCAACATGTGACATGCACCTTGTTAAAATTATGTAAAAAGACTCTCGCTCCTCTAGCTTCTCCTAAAAAGGGCATTTAACCTTCCCCTTCTAATGCATATGATTTCCTTGGGCTAGCTTTTGCTTTTAAAGGGGAACTCCACACTCCATTCTCCAATGCTCTTGTCTCCCCCCTCTATCCCCTTGGATTTCCACAGGCTAAATTTTGCTTTTAAAGGGGAACTCCACACTCCATTCTCCAATACTCTCGTCTCCCCCCACTAACCCCCTGGATTTCCATGGGCTAACTTTTGCTTTTAAAGGGGAACTCCACACTCCACTCTATTCTCCAAAGGCTGTGAGCTGCCTTCATCAATCCTAACCACATCTTTTTTCAGAGCATACAACAGGGCCTGCTAGGAAATGGGCGAGAAGAGCGATCGCCCAACCCCCTCCTGAACTATACAAGGCCACATGCACTCAACATAGCTGGCAGTCTTTGGGGCATGTTGGGCTCAGCCCAATACCAACCACAAAGCACCTTGTACCCACTAGTTTAAAGGGGCTTTCCACATTCCGTAAAGCCCCCTCTCTGCAGCCCCCCACAACCTCAGCCTAGGGTTGTGTGGAAGAGGCCCTTGTCCCCCTGAATATGGGAACAAGGTGGTTGACTTTTGGGGTGCCCGAGCCCCTCCTGCCCCAAGCATCCACCCCCCTTTAATGGGCTGGCTTGCTGTGTGTTGGGCTAGGGGTTTGTTAGTGTGTGGGAGGGGCACAATATTTTTTTTAGTTTAGGGTGGTATTTTTCAAGTGGGGGTTCTCATTTAAACCTAAACAGCTCCAAATGGCCTTGTATGTATCGGGAGGGCAGGCTATATTTTGTTTTGGGTCAAAATCTTGCAGCTGCAATGTAGATTTGTACGTTTTCTCTAAAGCCGTAAATCTTTGAAGCAGCATTTTGGATACATGGTACCGATGCACCACTTTACAGGCAGAGTAAGCCCCCCCAAGTTACTAGCTTTTAAGCAATTTTGCATTTTTAAAGGCACTTCTCCTTGTTTTGTTTTGAGGTTTTCCAAATTGGTGACATTGATATATGTCCCTGAGGGTGGGACCGGGGTCCCCATACCCATTTTAAGGTCAATAACTAGAATATAAGCCAGCCAAGTGGGGACTCGCAAAATTAACTAGTCAGTTACCATAGACTGCAATGGTATTTGTTGTATAACTATTGCCCATGTTAGGCTCTTTCTTTGCCCCCCCCCCCCCCCCAGACCGGTGGTATTTGTCCCATCTGTAATTTTGTAGCATGCTGTATGATGTGCTTAATTTTGGACAGGGGGTGGTATTTTGTGCTAGCTGCATTTTGGGTTGGTCTGGGCATGCTCAGGGACTTTTTTATTTTTTTTTTGCTTTTTGTGTGTGAACAGCACTTGGATTTTTCTGGGCATGATCAGAGAGTGTGCTTTTTTGGGGGGTTAGTAATTTAAGGACATTCTTAACAGGTGTACGCACTTTGAAGATCTGTCTCTACATTGGGTGAACTTGCATTTTGTATGTTTCATGGACTGTGCATGTGTTTTCAATTCCCTAATTAGCATGCAAACCTATGTTATATAAAGCTTGCAGATAGCATTCTTTACCTTGCCCTGAAAGGAGGCAAGATTGCTTGATGGCCTGAGTTTTTTTTTGCTGAGCTCGATGGAGTAAAGGGGGATTCAGAACATCTTACGGTTTCAGGTTATGCCTGGTCATTTGCATAAAGTGAGTTTGGTGTTCCTTGTGCAGGATTTGCTGGAAAAATCGGTTGAAGTGGAACCATGACACATCTATTGTATCCAGGACCATGCAGCAAGAAGGTACTATGATGTTTCTTTTGTGCATAGCAATTTTTGCACAGGAGTTATTGAGAAGTGCAAGGAATTTGAAAAAGCTAACCATGATTCTATAAGGCCTTTCATAGTGGAACCCTTGTATGCTATGGAGGAGAAGCTATTGGTTTTTCACCTGTTTAACCCCTTCACAGACATTGCCTTGGTAGTGGCCTTTTTGAAGAGGTACTGCTCTTCAGTAAAGGGAGGCTTCAGGCTGACTAATCGTCTGGGGATCTTTAATGGCAAATTAAATTTTTTGGTCAAAATGAAGGTGGTTTCTCTAGGGATTGGTGGAGTACAGCATCCACCAGCTAATTTTTCAATTACAGGAAATAGAGGGTTTCTCTACTATCCTGGTCAACCAACATACTGCAGGAGATGTCATAAGTTTGGGCATACCAGAGATGAATGCAATGGGGAGATGCACTGACGGAAATGTGGGGAGGAGGGTCATGAGGCTGGGGCTTGCTTGGTTAAGAGGGCTGTGATATATGTGGACAGCGTGATCACACAGTGAAGAATTGTCCAAAAGTAAGAAGGGCCTATGTCTCTTATGCTGAAGCTGTCAGGCGCACTGCTGATAGTGGACAACAGGTGTCCACACAGGTGCTGTCTGACTCTCCTGAAAGACAGGGAGAGGAGGGGGAGGTGAAAGAGGAAGAAAGGGGACACGAGGGTGTGGATGAGAGAGTGGAGGAGAGTGTAGAAGTGCCACCCACCAGTGTGGAGCCATTAACAGCGGAAAATGGAGCAGAAGTGGAGAGGGCGGGGGAGTAGGCTATGGAGGAGTTGGCAGCAGCCTTACAGTGGGAGCCAGAGGTGCAGGAAGCCCAAGAAGAGGAGGTGGAAAAGATGGAGACACTGGGTGCCAAGACCAAGGTGGACGCTTTGGAGAGCCCTGAGAAGAGAAGGGCTAAGAAATTGAAAGTAGAGGCAGCTGGAATTGAAACAAGTAACCCCTTTGAGGTCCTGGGGGATGTAGGAGTGGAGGTAGAATCACCAGCAATAAATCTCCAGGAATTTTTCAGCAGGCCACAATGTCGCCTAGTTAGGAGTTTCTGGATGATGAAGGCGTTGTGGCCCTGAGGAATGTATGTCAGTTTTCTGGCTTAAGTGATAGGACTGGGGGTGAATGATGCACCTCTTCATGTGAATGAGCATCAAGCTGGTGTCCCTCAACGTGAGGGGTTTTGGGTCTCCTGCTAGACAGAGTGCCGTTCGTTTTTGAGGACTTGAGAGTCAATGGAGGAGACATCACCTGTCTACAGGAATGTTTTTTTAATCGACCGCCCAAGCCTCCAGAGTGGGTGGTATATTACATATGGTCGGCAGTTGGGGACAATAGGAATGCTGGGGTAGGCATTATCATTACAAATAGAAACATTCGCATTATGTCACATGTTGTGTTAGTGCAAGGAAGATTAATTATAGCAGATTTAGTTTCTTTTAACCAGAAGTTTAGACTTTTTAATTTATATGCTCCTGTGAATAGACAGGAACGTCTTGAGTTTTTTGAAGTTTTGAGTTACATGCAGTGGGAAGGAGACCTAGTGTGATCATGGGTGATTTTAATATGAACCGTTTTGTGAAAGATCAGATAGGAGTAGCGGAGACTAAGTTAGATGTAGGTAGCACCATGCTGAATGGGGTAATTCAGGACTTGCATCTCAATGATGCTCATGTTCTGTGTTTGGTGGATCCGTATTTCACTTTTTTTTTTTCGGAGAGTGGGCGCACCAAATACAGAACTGATTTATGTTTGTTTTCTGATGAGTTCAAATGTTCTAATGTTAAGCACAGGCCCGGAATTTTTTTAGACCATGTGGAAGTGTATGTTGATTTGAGTATGGGGGATAGTATTAAGTTTGGTTTAGGGGGATGGAGGTTAAATAGTTTATTGTTGTAGGACGAGCATGCCAACGTCCATTTTAGTAATGTATATAGCAGATGGGTTAATAGGAAAAAAGATTTCAGTAATATTTTGGAGTGGTGGGATTGGGTCAAAAGGAAAATTGTATTATTTTTTCAAAAAAAGAGTAGGGATAAAAGTAGCAGTGAGAAAAGGAGATATTCTAGGTTACAAGTCAGGTTGGCTACATTATATTCATTTAGGAATATGGGCTTTGACATGGCCGATGAAATAGATACTAGAATGATTGATATGGTAGAGGATAATTTAGATTAGGATGATGAGTTTTTTTTGCAGAAAGAGGTGAACGAGGAGGAGGTGTGGAAAGCTGTGACAAACATGGGGGCTAATAAAACCCCAGGAGGGGATGGCTTACCAAGTGAGTTTTTTAAATTGTTTTAGGATATTATTAAGGGGGAAGTGGTTGAGTTATTAAGTTACATGATGAGGGAAGGTACAGTGGTGTGAAAAAGTGTTTGCCCCCTTCCTCATTTCCTGTTCCTTTGCATGTTTGTCACACTTAAGTGTTTCGGAACATCAAACCAATTTAAACAATAGTCAAGGACAACACAAGTAAACACAAAATGCAATTTGTAAATGAAGGTGTTTATTATTAAAGGTGAAAAAAAATCCAAACCATCATGGCCCTGTGTGAAAAAGTGATTGCCCCCCTTGTTAAAACATACTATAACTGTGGTTGTCCACACCTGAGTTCAATTTCTCTAGCCACACCCAGGCCTGATTATTGCCACACCTGTTCACAATCAAGGCATCACTTAAATAGGAGCTGCTTGACACAGTAAGGTCCACCAGAAGATCCTTAAAAGCTACACATCATGCCGAGACCTAAAGAAATTCAGGAACAATTGAGAAAGAAAGTAATTGAGATCTATCAGTCTGGAAAGGGTTATAAAGCCATTTCCAAAGCTTTGGGAATCCAGCGAACCACAGTGAGAGCCATTATCCACAAATGGCGAAGACATGGAACAGTGGTGAACCTTCCCAGGAGTGGCCGGCCGCCCAAAATTACCCCAAGAGCGCAGCGACGACTCATCCAAGAGGTCACAAAAGACCCCACAACAACGTCCAAGGAACTGCAGGCCTCACTTGCCTCAGTTAAGGTCAGCGTTCATGCCTCCACCATCAGGAAAAGACTGGGCAAAAATGGCCTGCATGGCAGAGTTCCAAGGAGAAAACCACTGCTGAGCAAAAAGAACATCAAAGCTCGTCTCAATTTCTCCACAACACATCTTGATGATCCCTAAGACTTTTGGGACAACATTCTGTGGACCGATGAGACAAAAGTGGAACTCTTTGGAAGGTGTGTGTCCAAGTATATCTGGCGTAGAAGGAACACTGCATTTCAGAAAAAGAACATTATACCAACAGTAAAATATGGTGGTGGTAGTGTGATGGTCTGGGGCTGTTTTGCTGCTTCAGGACCTGGAAGACTTGCCGTGATAAAAGGAACTATGAATTCTGCTGTCTACCAAGAGATCCTGAAGGAGAATGTCCGACCATCTGTTTGTGTACTCAAGCTGAAACGAACTTGGGTTCTGCAGCAGGACAATGATCCTAAACACACCAGCAAGTCCACCACCGAATGGCTGAAGAAAAACAAAATGAAGACTTTGGAGTGGCCTAGCCAAAGTCCTGACCTGAATCCTATTAAGATGTTGTGGTATGACCTTAAAAAGGCCGTTCATGCTCGAAAACCCTCTAATGTAACTGAATTAGGACAACTCTGCAAAGATGAGTGGGCCAAAATTCCTCCAGGACGCTGTAAAAGCCTCATTGCACGTTATCGCAAACGCTTGGTTGCAGTTGTTGCTGCTAAGGGTGGCCCAACCAGTTATTAGATTTAGGGGGCAATCACTTTTTCACACAGGGCCATGATGGTTTGGATTTTTTTTCACCTTTAATAATAAACACCTTCATTTACAAATTGCATTTTGTGTTTACTTGTGTTGTCCTTGACTATTGTTTAAATTGGTTTGATGTTCCGAAACACTTAAGTGTGACAAACATGCAAAGGAACAGGAAATGAGGAAGGGGGCAAACACTTTTTCACACCACTGTATTATATTCAAATCTATGAGAGAAGGGGTAGTGGTATTAATTTATAAGAAGGGGGATAGGAAGGATATTAAAAATTGGAGGCCTATCTCCTTGTTAAATTCAGACTACAAGGTATTTGCAAAAATGATGGCGAGGAGATCTTCTAAGGTCATTAATAGGATTGTTTAGTGAGATGCAGACCTGTGCAGTGCCAGTGCAGGGTTGAATGATCTTGGAGAATTTAATTTTAGTTAGGGATATAATTCATTTTTGTAAAGGTAGGAATAGTTTGATTATCCTGACATCATTTGACCTAGAGAAGGCATATGATAAAGGGAATCATGGGTTTTTGTGGGAGGTTTTGAAGCCGATGGGTATACCACAGCAGCTCATTAATGTAATAAAAGGGTTGTATTGGGGGATCAGTAGTCTGGTTCTGGTTAATGGGAGTTTGGGACAGGCTTTTTTGGTTAAATCTGGGGTGAGACAGGGGTGTCCCCTTTTCTCTTTATTTGTTTGTTATTGATCCGCTGTTAAGGATGATACAGAGGGATAAGATGGTGACGGCCTTTTTGGTGCCAGGGAGTGCGGGGGAAATTGTGAAATGTTTAGGTTATATGGATGACGTGGTGGCTGTGTGTCAGTTGGTGGTGGGCATAAGAAGCATGAAGTTACTTTTGTCTATTTTTTGTGTATGTGCGGGAATGAGTGTGAATTGGAATAAGTGTAGTTTGGGTGTGTATAGAAGACAAGTGGAATGTGTGGATGATCACATTGGGAAGGTTAAGGATGGAGTGAGGATTTTGGATATTGTGTTTGACCATGGAATGAAAGGGGAAGCATGCTGGAATGAAGTGGGAGAAAAGCTAGCCAAGAAGTTGAGGTTTTGGTGCCCAAGAATGTTTTCGATTTATGGGAAAGTTTTAGTAGTCAAGGCAGTAATCTTACCTTTAATTTTGTATGCAGGCAATATTTTCCCTCCTGGGGAGATAAGATTGAGGAAAATTAATAAGTTATTGTTTACTTTTTTACTGGGGTAGAAATTGGAAAGAGTCAAGAGAGAATATGTGTGTAGACGTGAATGTAATGGTGGGTTGGGTTTTCCAAATGTGATAGTGTTTTTGTTAATGCATTATTGGTTTTGTGTGGTAAAAATTTTGAGGATACCGGTGGCCTCCCCCTTTTTGGTAGCATATGCATGGGTATGCTGCCATGGATAGGCACCAGGAAAGGAAAATTACAGAGAGGTATGTATTCAATTTCCCATTTTAGCGCAGTGGTTCTCAGCCTCAGTCCTCAAGTATCCCCGACAGGACATGTTTTGGGAATTTCTTAGCTAAAATAGCTGTCCAAAATATCAAGCCATTGACTCTGATTTAAAGCACCTGTGCAAGATGAAGGAAAACCTGAAAAGATGACCTGTTGGGAGTACTTGAGGACAGGGTTGCCACTGATTTAGAGCACTGAGCTAAAATCTAGCTCACGACAATCCTATTCTAATTGTGGGCATTTGAGAGAAACCAAGTGAGTGTTAGAACCCCAGCTTGTCTTTTTTTTTTTTTACGTTGGGCTTTGTGTCCCTTTTCTGAAAATTGGCTTTACTTCCTGTCACATAGCCAAACAGGAAGTGAGGGTAAAACCCTACCAATGTCTTTCCTTGGGGACACACAGGTCAATCTAACTAGTGTCCCCATTAGGCAAATTGCACTCTAGCACTTTGTTGTGTACACCCCAAATTATTAGGTATTTGGGGATTTATTAAATGCAAATCCACTCTGCAATACAAGTATATTTGCTGTAAATCTGAGGGGAAGCACTGGTGATTTTATCATCCAATCATGTAGAAGAAAAGATGCTGTTTTCTTTATTCTCCTTGCATGTCCCCCTCGGATCTCCAGCAACTGAACTTCCAAGTGCACTTGTAGTGCAAAGTGGATTTTCCTTTAGTAAACAAAGCCAAGATACCTAATAATTTGGGGTGTACACAGCAAAATGCTAGAGTGCAATTTACTTAATGGGGAAACTATTTAGATTGACCTGTGTGTCCCCAAGGAAAGACATTGGTAGGGTTTTACCCTCACTTTCTGTTTGGCTATGTGAAGTGAATAAATTTGAAGGAGAAACTGGCAAAATTTGGGAGTTGTCTTCACCCTATCAGGGTGCAGACATCCCCAAAAACTTACAAGACTTGTAATCCCTCTGCACTCTATCCCCAAGCAAAAATAAGAAAGGATTTCCTTTAGCTTAACTTTGCAAAGACACATTCCTAAGTTCAACTGTGATGCATGTCAATGGTCCATTTAGATCTTGTTTAATAGAAAACACCAGTTGCCTTTCACTATAAACATGTGTTAGTCCAGTCCTGGAAATCTGCATCTGCTTTACTATTAATTTCCCTAAAAATTGGGTTCCTGCAGCTAAATGCGCGACCGCTGTGTATGTGAGATGCGCAACTGCTGTGTGCGCAGAGGTATGTACCGTAACGCATATCTGGTTCCCGGAAGCTGTGGCCAGCACACAGGAATGACATCACACCCCTCCAGGAAGTTGTACTGCTGCCAATTTCTTCTCACCACCGTGCCCACTCACTGTTCTCTGAGGAAGAGATGATCCTTATTTGCAAATTAAGATAATTTTTTATTTATTTTTACATGGGGTGGTGTTTGTGTTGGTCATGTTTGTGTGAGTCATCAAATGATTTGGCCTCAAAACACACACCTACTTCCTGTGTACAGATTCACTTCTGGGACAATGTATATTGCTTCCTGCTTCAGTGTGTGTGTATCTATAGATATATCTAGCTATCTAGATATATCTATAGATGTAGGTTTTTGTGTCCACCAGCAGAGAGAAGTTGGGTAGATGCCACACTCCCAATTCTGGAAGCAAAATAATGGTCTCACACAGGGTTCTTCAAACTACAGTCCTCCAGTTGTTCAGGAGCTACAATTCCCATCATGCCCAGTCATGTCTGTGAATGTCAGAGTTTTACAATGCCTCATGGGATGTGTAGTTCCGCAACAGCTGGGGCGCCGTAGTTTATAGATTTCTGATCACTAGCATGTCTTGAAAAAAGGTGTTTTTTCATGTGCCTTGTATAATGCCCAAGAAATATTGTTAGAAAAATACAAGTGGGTCATGGCACATCTACATTCCAAATTTGGCACTTAAGATGGTCATGCACTATGCAATCTGATTGGCCAATCTCTGTACAACTCAATATTTAGGCAAAATAGGTAATAGGAAGACGCAAAATATAGAAAACAAGCTCTTGCACTAAATTTAATTTATTTAAGATCTAACTGATTGCAGTGTATGGTCACCTTTAAATATCAAGATCTGAAAATATTAATTTATTGGGAAACACGTCTCTGTTCTTTGTAATGTATTGAAAGATTTGGGTAAAAAAAAAAAAAAAACACATTTCAAAGATATATTAGAAGTGATAGGAATGAGATTAGTACACCTACTAATTGCCTAACAAGACACATCCAATGAGATGAAATTAATTAATTGTATTGGGTGTGCGCTATTATCAATGCGAAAACCACAGTTACCCTACTGCCAGTTGCAATTTACATATGCAGGTATTTATTATCGTTATTTGCGCTTCAATGTGCGCCGGTTCGCACATTCAATTAATTACTTTTCCGGCACACCAATTACAGGCATACCCCACTTTTAAGTACACAATGGGGTTTATTTACTAAAGCTGGAAAGTGCAAAATCAGGCTCACTTCAGCATAGAAACCAATGAGCTTCCAGGTTTTATTACCAAAGCTTAATTGAACAATCTGGGGTTAGAAGCTCATTGGTTTCTATGCAGAAGTGAGCCTGATTTTGCACTTTCCAGCTTTAGTAAATAAACCCCATTGTGTACTTAAAAGTGGGGTATGCCTGTAATGTATGAACTGGTGCAGTGCCTTCTTCTTAGTAAATCACCCCCAATGTTCCATTATTATCTTGTATATGGATTTATAAGAAAAAAATACATGCATTGGTTAAATAATAAACAACTATTTGCATGCAAAGGAGTAAAACATTCTCACCAGTAGGAAATTTAGGTACACAAATAGCAGATGTTGAAGAGAAAATGATCATTAGACAAAAAAAAAAAATTTACTCACACAGCTTAGTGAACTGCCATGTTAATGTAGCTCCCCATGTGTATTTTTGTGGCTTAAATGCTAGAATTTGGAGATTTCTGATCCGGGGCTACTCCAAATCACACCTGTATTCCATAACATTGATGACTATGGCTGCCCTGTAACTGATCTCCAGGATCTAGGCTTAGGCATGGCTTTTATTGAAAGAATATAAAATAAATGCCCAGGGTGAGCCATGATAAAAATAAGAGTTCTTTTGGTTGTATTATACCCTTGAGGTGGCTACTAAGTAGCAATCAAATAGAATTATAATTTCTTTAGTGGCTGAAAGGGACTCTGGGTATGGCATTAATATAATAATATCTCACAGAAGATTTCTTATGAATTTAATTCTTCATATTTCCTTATTTACTTTTTTTTTCTGTCTGAAAATTTGAATGCTGCCCTTTAAAAGAGTTTGACCTGTATTCTCCCCTTCTAATTTATATCCCGTCCTCTCCATTTCATCCTTTCACTAAATCTATTTGACTTTTTTCTTCCCTAGCAACTCAATAACCACTCAAATGCAAATGAAATATTTGTTAGGATTGCCCTTGAAGGCTTGTAAAAGGCATTTGTCCTTGTATGGCCATTCTGTCCTTGGGTTTAATTCATTTTAGTTTTTCCAATAAAAATGCAATACTTGTAATTTGCTTAGTTTGGGTTTTCGTGCTCTCAGACTGCACTCGAGAGGGAGAGGTTCCTATCTACAGATGGATTAGAAATGACAGATAGACGTAATATATCATCAGTGCTACTTAAAGAGGACGATAAGATTCACTGTACTATATCATCCTACTGTGAAGATAGACAACACCCCCCACTTTATCATGCGAACATAAGAGGTCACAGAAGATGCCTGTTTTACAGTAAATCTGGCCATACATGTGTCAATTTGATAAAGTGAACTTTCAGTTCAAACTTTTGTAGAAATCACAAAGTGGTTGAAAAGATATAATAGTAGATTTTATGGGATCAAAATGGATCTAATTTGATTTTCAGTAACTTGTAGATTTTCCTACTGTTTTGATTTCATACCATTGTAATCTTCCAATGCACTGTATTAAAGTAGAAATATGGGCAAATTATTTTTTTCATTTTGGATAGAGTAAGGTGGGGTTGTAACCCCTGCCAGATTTTTTTTGCCCTCTGTGCCCCATTGCAAAGATTTCACTTCCTGTCCCATAGGCAAATGGGAAGTGAGAGGAAATCCCTGCAAATTAAGGGGATTCCTTGGGGACCATGGAAGATTTTCCCTCTATTACTTTTCTGGGGACAACCCAAAATTGGGATTTTCTTTTACTTTCACTGTCAATGATAATGGCAAACAGGACAAATAGAGAGGATGAATCTCCTTAACGGGGGCACAAACATCAATAAAAACTGGCAAGTGTTCTAATCCCTCTCCAGTCTATCCAAAACGACAAAAAAGTTTTGCCTTTAGTTATACTTTAGGTTTTCATTTTATTGCCCATGTTTGGCTTCACATTCAAGCAAATCTAGCTTGTGAGTGATAGATTGCTTAGTTACTGGTACATTTATTTGCAATTGTATTTCCTGATGCACAATGGCTCAGAAGTGGTTGAAAATTGCATCGTATACAGTATGGCCAGCTTAAGAGTTATAATAGGGTTTTCTATGTTTCTATGGAAAGCTAATCACTGGGGACAGGATATGAATACAGAATGATATTTTTTCTGTATCTTTTTATGTTTTGCAGCCATTCTATAAAAATGCATGCTTTTACCTAAGCATATATGTTTATTGTATTTACCAGGCTGAGTAGACCGCACCAAAATTAATTCAAAAGATATTCATCAGTAGGGATGAATGTAAAAAAGTGCAGCGCTCAAAAAATGAGGTAAATAAATCCCTAACCAATAACGGTGAAGGTAAGTAAAACAAATCCTATTCAATGTGAATGGATGCTAGTGCATGCGACAATTTAAGTGCATATAAACTTATAAACAAAAAAGCACAAAAACTTAATTACAGTGCAAAAGGAAACCAAATCTGTGTCCATAAATGTTGAATACATAAACTAACATTGCATGAAGGTGTATTAATACCCAAATCTGTAGGTTCAAACAAACCCAAATTAGTGCGTCTAAATCGCATACAGTGAAATCGCAAAAGCAAAAAATCGAAAAATCAAACAGAGTCCTCAGTGCCCAGTGGCCTTTGATAATCTCCTACACAGAGCGCTTCTGAGTGTAATTTGATTTCCTTAAAATTGACCACGTAGTTCCCTTCAGGAGATTTAAAGTAAGAAAAGGAGGCTTACCAGATGTCTGGTCTTTACTGCATATATCCCATCAAACGAGGTTCCAGGTGCAGCGGATCAGCTGGGCAGTTCCTTGCTCATCAGAGCGTGCATCAGGCTCCACCAGGTGCCTGTATACCCCCTCTAGAGGGTCCGGCCAGAGTCCCACAAGGATACTATTTAAAAGTGGATCACAGCTTATCATAAACCCATATAGACCTCCATAGGATCACTGTGAGGCTGCAGAGCTCTGTGGGCATGTAGCTAGCTGAAGAAGAGTTCTTGATGGAAGTATAGCCGTCAGGCTTCAGGCTGGAACATAAGCAACAGCAGCTTGCAGATGTAGCAAGATGGCTGCAGCTCCAAACAGCACTTCTCTCGGCTGGGTGATGACGGCTATACTTCCATCAAGAACTCTTCTTCAGCTAGCTACATGCCCACAGAGCTCTGCAGCCTCACAGTGATCCTATGGAGGTCTATATGGGTTTATGATAAGCTGTGATCCACTTTTAAATAGTATCCTTGTGGGACTCTGGCCGGACCCTCTAGAGGGGGTATACAGGCACCTGGTGGAGCCTGATGCACGCTCTGATGAGCAAGGAACTGCCCAGCTGATCCGCTGCACCTGGAACCTCGTTTGATGGGATATATGCAGTAAAGACCAGATATCTGGTAAGCCTCCTTTTCTTACTTTAAATCTCCTGAAGGGAACTACGTGGTCAATTTTAAGGAAATCAAATTACACTCAGAAGCGCTCTGTGTAGGAGATTATCAAATGCCACTGGGCACTGAGGACTCTGTTTGATTTTTCGATTTTTTTGCTTTTGCGATTTCACTGTATGCGATTTAGACGCACTAATTTGGGTTTGTTTGAACCTACAGATTTGGGTATTAATACACCTTCATGCAATGTTAGTTTATGTATTCAACATTTATTGACACAGATTTGGTTTCCTTTTGCACTGTAATTAAGTTTTTGTGCTTTTTTGTTTATAAGTTTATATGCACTTAAATTGTCGCATGCACTAGCATCCATTCACATTGAATAGGATTTGTTTTACTTACCTTCACCGTTATTGGTTAGGGATTTATTTACCTCATTTTTTGAGCGCTGCACTTATTTACATTTATTTTTATTTTGGTTTAGTATCTAGAGCCATAGTGTTTAGCTGCTCTGGTTATTTCCTATCTCTTCCGAGCGCAGATTTCTTCCACATTTTTTATCAGTAGGGATGAGCCCGGTGTTCGATTCAAACCCATGTTCGAATCGAACATCAGGCGTTCGCCCGCTCGGCGAGCCCAGAACTATTTGGGTCGCTCGCATCAAATTCGTGTGATGCGAGCGGCCGCACTGCACTGCGCGAGTCACAGTGCATTGCTGGCTGATGATTGGCCAAGCATGCACTGTGACCCGCATGCTTGGCCAATCAAAGAGCCAGCGGCGAGGAGAGCCATAATTGGCCACAGGCAGGATGCCTGTGGCCAATTATAGCTCAGGGGGTTTAGTAAATGCCCCACAGTATAAAAGGCCGCCGCGCCGGCGGCCTTGCATATTGTGTTGTCAGCGTGTCAGTGTTATGTACTGCTGACATTATGTGCTGTGATTCTGGGGATTAGTGTGTGCGTGCTGTTAGTACAGCATTGCAGTATCACATCTGGGGGGTGTCTATAGTATGCCTGTAAAGGGGCGCATGTTTCCTGTGCTTAGAACTGTCCCTGCACAAAGTGTAATTTTTGCAGGAAAAAAAGCTATTTAAAATCATCGACTAATGAATTGACGGCTCCCGTAACACAGAGAACAGTCATTCATTGAAAGCCATTGATAAAAAAAAAGTCATTGATAAAAAAAAAAAGTGTGGGGGTCCCCCCAAATTCAATAACCAGGCCCTTCAGGTCTGCTATGGATATTAAGGGGGACCCCAGCCAAAAAAAAAAAAATGGCGTGGGGCCCCCCCTTAAAATCCATACCAGACCCTCGAGGTCTGGGATGGATTTTAAGGGAAACCCCGGCCAAAAAAAAAAATGGCGTGGGGTCCCCCTCAAAATCCATACCAGACCCTTATCCGAGCACGCAACCTGGCAGGCCACAGGAAAAGAGGGGGGACGAGAGCGGCCCCCCTCCCTCCTGAACCGTGCCAGGCCACATGCCCTCAACATTGGGAGGGTGCTTTGGGGGTCTGAGACCCCCAAAGCACCTTGTCCCCATGTTGATAAGGACAAGGGCCTCGTCCCCACAACCCCGGCCATTGGTTGTGGGGGTCTGCGGGCGGGGGGCTTATCGGAATCTGGAAGCCCCCTTTAACAAGGGGACCCCAAGATCCCGCCCCCTCATGTGAAATGGTAAGGGGGTACGCCCTACCATTTCACCAAAAAAATATCAAAAATTGTAAAAATGACAGGAGACGGTCTTTGACAATTCCTTTATTAAAATCTTCTTTCTTCTGGTCTTCCTTCTTCCTCTCTTCATCCTTTGGTTTCTTCATCTTCTCCTTCCGGCATCCTCTTTCATCGTCTTCTTCCATCATCTTCTTCCTCCGATCCGCTTCTTCTTGCTCTGGTCTTCTCGTCCGGCATCTTCTTCCATGGCGTCGGTGTCTCTTCTGGGCCACTCCGCACAATGGGAGGCTCCCGCTGTGTGAGGCTTCACTGCGTCTGACAGGTCTTTTATAACGGAGGGCGGGGCCACCTGGTAACCCCGCCCACGTCATTTTTTTTTTTGCCGGGGTTCCCCTTAAAATCCATCC
This sequence comes from Lithobates sylvaticus, assembly GCA_028564925.1. NCBI lineage: Eukaryota > Metazoa > Chordata > Amphibia > Anura > Ranidae > Lithobates > Lithobates sylvaticus. The sequence continues at coordinate 159,968,671 of CM053034.1, read as the reverse complement.
CAGACCTCAAGGGTCTGGTATGGATTTTGAGGGGGACCCCACGCCATTTTTTTTTTTTGGCTGGGGTCCCCCTTAATATCCATAGCAGACCTGAAGGGCCTGGTTATTGAATTTGGGGGGACCCCTACGCTTTTTTTTTTTTTTTAATCAATTACTTTTTTTTTATCAATGGCTTTCAATGAATGACTGTTCTCTGTGTTACGGGAGCCGTCAATTTTAAATAGCTTTTTTTCCTGCAAAAATTACACTTTGTGCAGGGACAGTTCTAAGCACAGGAAACATGTGCCCCTTCACAGGCATACTATAGACACCCCCCAGGTACGAAATTTAAAGGAATATTACACTTTTATTGTTCGACTTTAAGCATTATTAAAATCACTGCTCCTAAAAAAACGGCCGTTTTTTAAAAAAAAATTTGCATTGATACATGTCCCCTGGGGCAGGACCCAGGTCCCCAAACACTTTTTATGACAATAACATGCATATTAGCCTTTAAAATGAGCACTTTTGATTTCGAACATTCGCATCCATTGTAACTAATAGGGTTCTTATGCTCGCACGGACTTTAAGTCCGTTCGCGGGTTCTGGTACGAACCGAACCCGGGGGTGTTCGGCTCATCCCTATTCATCAGGTACAAAATTGATCATAATCAATTTACTTTTCCCAAAGAAAGGGTGTTTGCTTTATAGAAAGGCCTGGCACAGAAAAAATAACCACATAAGGGATAGGGCTACATGACATGGGTTAAGGAGTTAGAAGTGAGGTAAAAGGCATTTACATAATTGGGTGCATAAAAGTTACAGAGAGGGTGATCTGCAGGGAGATATACTGAAATATTGCAAAAGGAAAATTGCTAATGTCATGGGTACATGCTGTGACTTTCTTCAGCTCTTGGCGCTGCAACAAGAAGAAAAAAGTCATGAGTGATTTGGATGCTATTATTAGTGTGAATGGTACAGATAGGCTTCAGAATCAAGTATCTGTGCTGTTACAATGACTGGGACTTGCCTGCCTGAGTCCGCCATGCATGCTCAATGGAAGTGTGCTGGGGCTGGGCCTTGGACAGTTGTCATGCAGGGTCCTATATGCTTGAAACAGTGAAGGCTTTCTCGCTACCTGAGCTCCGGTCAGAAGAAGAGTTCACAGTCTCTAAGTATGGGGAGGAACAATATGAGCAATGGCACCCAATGAGGGCTTCAGGATTTGGGGCGGTTGGGTTACCTGGTCCTAGTCATCCTGGTGAATATGACCTTTTCTTTCACCTTTTATTCTAACTTCTATTTTAGAGGGATTGGTTTCACAAACATTTGCATTAGATTGGGCATTGTTAGAAGTGAGGGACTTCCTAACAGGGTATTGCATTTTGCCCTCACTGGTGGGAGCCTGGGTGCAGGTTTGTGTGGTGGCTTGTGTGTCATTTTAGGATGGCTCCTTGCCCGCTTCATCTGTTCACAGATATTGACAGGTCCAACTGTAGCTGGTGCACAGGCCAACCAAACTGCTGTGCCAACTGTTCAAAATCTGGACTTAACCACTGGGATGGTGGATAAGTAGGGAAAACTGTAGAAGAAGTGTGAGATATATGCATACAATTTGAAAAGTTAATAGGTAGACATTTTTCTCTCCTCCAGCTTGGGAAGCCTGGATAGGGTGAAACTAAACAAGAGTAAGCCCCGATCGGATTTTGTTGTCGGAAAATTTGAGAGCAGGATCTCAAAATATTTTCCATTGGAAATTACGACGGAAAAAGTCCGATGGAGTCCACACACGGGCGGATTTTCTGACAACATGGTCCAATCGGACATTTTCCGTCGGAATTTCCGACCATGTGTATGGGGCATAAGAAGAATGAATAAAAAAGGAAATTTTTAGGACACTGTTCTGCTGTTTTTGCTATTTAGATATCTTTAGTGATGGTGGAACCAAAATAGTTTTTGGTTAAACCACAATTCATCCTATCCGAAGGAAGGGTGTGTAAATAAGGCTATTATTCTAGATGTATGTACAGTGTCCTATGCCTCCTTTGCTGGGGCTGTCTCATGGATTCGGGGCTGTGGACTCCCTTCTTGCCAAAGCAGATATTGAATTAGGCATTCCAATTGTTGCTATTAAAAACCTGTGTGACAGAGTGACAATGCAGTAAAGGAAAATTGCATTACAAGGTTAGGGGTTCATGTTGACAGGCGTTATTTCCCTGCTATTGATGTGTATTTGGAACGCACATCAGACGAAAGTCAGCAAAATCCCATTGACTTTGGATAAGTAGTAGTGTATCAGAGGCTGCATTTCACCTGCTTTTTGCATCCCTGTAGATGCAGAAACTCCTATTAAAGTGTATTTGACCTGCAGGCAGTGCAGGTCAACTGCAGCCTTTTCATGTCAAATGCTGCGCTTTTCATTTAAACACATCTGCCTGTATATAATTCAAAAATGCAGTTTTTCACTAGAATGTAATTGACATGAACCCTGTAGCTTTTATGACATTTTAGCAATTGGGTTTCCATCTACTTTGAGCAAGGGACGCTGATGGAATTCAGTGAAATAAAGATCTTCCTATACAGGCCAGTGCACAAATCTTTACATTTACTATCGTAACAAAAGGGCATGTGTAAAAATTTGCATATCACATAATAAATAATTTTAAGGTAAACAATGCAATAAAAAGTCAAATAATGTACTTTCTAATTAAATCTTTCAGCCACTTGTCATGTACATCAACTTTTAACAATGTTTGTTTTATGCAGGATTGTATATAACCTTTACTAGAACATTAATTGGCAATTGGAAGCTGTAGGACTTTAATTGCCAAAATTAAATTATTATCTCGTTAATGAAACATAGCACAGATAGCCCATGTTATAATATTAATTAACCTTGTTGCTAATGTAGATGAACAATATATACTATTAAGTTATGTCATTTTAACTTTTGATTCTTTCATACAGGAATAGGTTAATTTCCATTACATTGTTTCAGAATATTACATTTCAGAATGCCAGTATGTCCAAAATTACAACAGCGCTTATCAAGAGAAAAGGCTAGTTGGTGTCAAGAGCCCGCATTATGAAATGCAACATATGTTAATAAAAACATTAACTTGCATTGCTTGAAAAAAGCCATTTTGAAAATTGAGTGGTAGGTTATTCAATGCCATCATTTCTTCTCTACTTCTACATTTGTCTGATGATGTCACGATCGGAAATTCCGCCAGCAAAAGTCAGATGAGAGCTTTTGGTCATAAAATGCGACTTTTGCTGGCGGAATTCCAGCCTGCAAAAGATTGAGAGCAGGTTCTCAATTTTTCGGTCGGAAAAAGTTCTGATCGAAAATTCTGATCTGTACCAATTCCGACACTCAAGGAAACGCATGTTCAAAAACATTTTTACGCATACTCGGAAGCATTGAACTTCATTTTCTTGGCTCGACGTAGTGTTGTACGTCACCGTGTTCTTGACGGTCGAAAGTTCAGCAAACTTTTGTGTGACCGTGTGTATGCAAGCCAAGCTTGAGCGGAATTCCGTCGGAAAAACCATCCAAGATTTTTCCGGTGGAAAATCCGCTCGTGTGTACGCGGCATAAAGCTCAAATTTAGCTATGGCAATTTTTTTTACGTTTTACAGCGTGGAACAATGTAAGTATGTATGTGCTTTACCTGTGGAATTCCCATAAAAGCCGAAAATGATGGGAGATGCTAAATAAAATGTCTCTTCCTCTGTTGTGGGGTAGATTTCGTCCTATATGGAGGAGGAGGGAGAGCAATAAAACCATGCACCTCAGCAGAACAAAGTGCTCCATGAACAGATAAAAAAATGCTGATATTTCTGTCAGATTCTGATCTTTTTAATTTTGTCATTGGGGTGCATTCACTTACAAACAGAAACAAGTGATAAATGTCTAAAATCTTAGAATTCAGGCTTAACACAGGGAACCAAACTCACTCCTGACACCCTTTCTGGTCAGCCTGGAAGAAGCAGAAATTGCTTGCTTTGCCATTGATACTTTTTAATAGATATTACCATCACAACACAAACACATAGACAATCCCATTCATAAACATTCCCCTAAAATATAGTAATGCAGTAAAATACCTAGGTTCATTACTCAATGAAGAAAGAAAAATTTCAGTGTACATTCATTGTTGGTCCAGTATAATATTTCCATAAGCATTATGGAGGTATGCGTGTATCCTTATGTAGCGTTACCCCCACAGGAGCTGCTGGTAATTCGAGTCCTCTGCTTTGGTCCAGTCCTATGTGAAGCCTCACCCTCACTGACATCACCAGAATACCTTTCTTTAAGCCTCCAGCAGGCATGCAAGAATTATACTCGCAACCCTTTTAAGATAAGCAAATTGAATATTTCATATTAGTCATAAAGTATAACAGAGTACATGAATGCGAAAAGCCCATGAATGTCAATCAGTATTATACAGGATTTATATATTATACAGGATTTATATCACCAACAGTTTACACTCTCTACAACATGAGGGCAAGACAGTACCATTACAATACAGGAGGAATCAGAGGGCCCTGCTCGTTAGAGCTTACAATCTAACAATAATCTAATAATAATAATAATAATAATCTAACAAAAATCGAATCAGTATGAATACAATAGTAACTGTATCATTAAACTTGCAGGGGGGCTTATGGAAATCCAGAATACAGCTTAAAATGTGACCCTAAACAGTAGCTCTCCATATGAGATGATACACCCCAGGTGACCAAAAAAGGATAACAAGCATAGGCCAACTATGTCACTTGAGAGCTTTCAAATAAAGGGACTAGGTATAGGCCTGCAGGATACAGACTAATGCCCTGTACACACGTTCAGACTTTAGGACGGAAAATGTGCGATCAGATCGTGTTGTCGGAAAATCCGATTGTGTGTGGGCTCCATCTGACTTTTTCCGTTGGAATTTACGATACACAAATTTTGAGAGCTGGATCTAAAATTTTCCAACAACAAAATCCGATCTTTTAAATTCCGACCGTGTGTAAACAAATTCCGACGGACAAAGTGCCACGCATGCTCAGAATAAATTACGAGACAAAAGCTATTGGCCACTGGCCTCTTTATAGTCCGTCGTTTGTGTTGTACGTCACCTCGTTCTGAACAATCAGATTTTCTGACAATTTTGTGCGACTGTGTGTATGCAAGACAAGTTTGGGCCAAAATCCGTCAGAAAAAATCTGACGGATTTTGTCGTCGGAATGTCCGACCGTGTGTACAGGTCATTAGAGTAAAACACAATTGTGCCCTATGGCTATGTTGGCGCTCTGGGTGGTGAGAATTTGTCAATAATTGAGTTCTGCAGAAATGTATGATGGATATTGAAACAAATGAAAGAGATAGCTCTTCTAAAAGTAGATGGATACTGAGAAGGGGGCAGCCCCAGAGGAAGCAGCCAGGCATCAAGATGTGCACCGTTATAATAGTTGTAATGGTGGACACAATACCAGCACTCTGGAATACAAAACAAACTACTGGGCTGTGTAAGGCTCTGTCTAAAATAGCTTGGGCAATTCACACAGCAGTAGGGATGGGGGTCTGTTACTGTAAGTTGTTAGCGGGAGAATGCAGCTTAAAGAAGTACAGCCAAAGCTTGTTTAGCTGTACTTCTCCTGTGGTTTACAGGAGTGCAGATCATTTTGCAATCCTGTGACCCGTTTTAAGCAAACAGCGGGTTAAAGCCCACTGTTGGTTGATGTCACAGTGCTGGTCCAGGCTCAGAAAAGATTGTGACCATATGGTCGGGATCCAACCACATGCCTGGACCGTCACCCCGCTCAGCGTCTCAGCGAGTCGCTGAGAGCTTGAGCCAGCCACTCCCGCCCCCTCCACAGCCCAGTACCCAATACAGAGCCAGCAGGGGACAGATGCAGCTTTGCATCATTGCTGCATCCACCTAGGTAAACATGATTACAAACAAAAAAAATTCCCATACTTCTCTTCTAATGGTGAGCAGCATCCAGCAAACTCAGCACAAGGCCCACTAGCCAAGCACAGCACAGTATTTTTTTACCCTTTCTTCTCTGCTTGGATCGCTCCCCAACTGCCCCGCACATTCCCAGGTTTTCCTTTTTTATGTGACCCCTCCTGCTCTCAGGTGTAAATGGGTATTGTAGTTGCTAACCAGGGATGGTTGTGGCTTGGATCCTCCTCTAAACTACATCTCCCAGGTTGTACCTGCGTAAAGCCTGTCACTAGCTAAACAAGGCATAGCTGACATTGCCATCTTGTGGAGGAAAAGAGTTCTGCAATCAGTAATGTTGCACTGTGTTTCACTTATGCCAGTGTCTGTTATGTCCATCATCATTGAAGGAAATGTAACCTGGTTACCAAAATGTCTTGTTTAATTACTGTGTAACTCAATAGAAATTTATAGTAATGAAAACATCCTATGAGCTTAAAAAAAAACAATACTTAACTTTAATGACTGTGCCTTCATTACCCAATATCATCTCTATAGCCAAATAAAAGGCTATAAACTCTGATTATTAAACATAGCTCAATTCATTTAATGTGTTGTGCCTAGCTGCAGACCATTATTAGAAATTTTATATTTTCATTTACTTTTTTATTAAAGTTGATATCAGTAAAGAACTGATTTATCAGAGTTCATTTTGGAACTTTAACATAATTACAAATCCCTTTATATAGATATTTTGCTAGATAAAGATTGTGAGATGCTGTATAGACATTAATAAAGCTGTCAGGAAAACAGTCTTGGCCTTCACTGCGTTTACTCCCTATCTCAACAGAAGTGTTTTATTAGCATTGCTGTGCTTGGGGTCAAGGGAGACAACTCTGCCAATTCATAGCGGTGTGGACATTAATGGGTTTATAGAGGAAGCAGTAAAGCATTTGATGAGAAAGCTTGTAGCAGCAAAGAAACTAAAGCCTTATACAGTCCACAACTTATCTATCATATCAACGACAAACTTGCAGCTTTCTATGTCTGTCAAGGCACATAGGATCAACTGCCAAGATATAGAAACAAAATGGGAGAAATCCATATGGCCAAAGTGTGTACAGTATGGAGGGTGATCTCACGGTGTAGAATGAGGTCCTGGTAATTTATTTCAGTCTGGCAGCTTTTTGAACAGCTGGCATCCCCTTGGTATATAGAAACATATACACATAGTGTAATTTAAATGTATACTCCTAGCAGATTTGAAAAACAAACATGGAATCACATAAAGGATGCAGAGACAATTCCGTAAAGCGTATCTAAACCCAAAAACAAAAAATGTAATATATTGCAGCTCATCAGTCTCTGGCTGTGGTAGCTGCGTACGTTTTCACATTCAGGCTATGGAAAATTTCAGTAAGTGCAGAATATGCGTGTTGATCCTGCCAAAAATGCAATGATCTTGTCACTTTCTGCAAGCCTAAAGAAGAATTATTACTATGTTATTACAATAAAATATAATAACAGTGCCAGAAATGTTGTACTATAGTATTGCGATAGTATTACACCCACACAATAGTATTTTTTCTATGCAATTCCTGTTCTGTGTTCTTCGCAGTACTTTTCTTGTTTTCAGAACCTATTAGCTTGCATTGCACATTACATTGTTGTATAAATCCTGTTTTTCTCTGCTAATTAGTTAATGAGTAGAAAAAAATGTTCCTCTGCGAGACAGGACTGACAATGATTCATAACTCGCACCTCTCTTGGTCATTTGTTACCTCTTGGTTACTAATATGTGCACATCTGCACTGCAGTAAAATTGAAAAATTCTATCCCGTTTATGGCCAGCTAAGTACCGCATGCACTTAGTTAATGTTTGTCTTAATTATAGCTTGAGCATGCTTATACACAATCAGTGACATTCTGTGTCATACCTGCTTTATAAATAGAATTGTTTTTCAGTTCTGGGTTTTAAAATGGAATTAAAACTTGTATTGGAGGCTATCATTACTGACACCCCCCTCTAAAAATGTTTCTTGGCTGACTGTTCCGATCGGCTTCAGTATTTTCTAATCAGGGGTTCTGACATCTCATTTTTTTTGTGATTGAGTCAGTGATTGAGAAAGTGCTGAAGCAACTGGATCAGCATAAAATATTTTCAGAAGCCTCCATGTTTGAAATGTAATTAGGTAGATTAATATACAGTGGGCATGTAAATGCTTTGTTGACCTTATCTGGGGTGTATGCTGCAATGTGCTAAGTGTAAAGAGCTACAGTGCCTTGCAAAAGTATTCACCCCCCCCTTGGCTTTTTACCTATTTTGTTACATTACAGCCTTTAGTTCAATGTTTTTTTAATCTAAATTATATGTGATGGATCAGAACACAATAGTCTAAGTTGGTGAAGTAAAAAAAAAGAAAAAAAAAATATATACATAAAACTATTTTTCAGAAATAAAAAACGAATAATTGGCATGTGCGTATGTATTCACCTTTTGTTATGAAGCCCATAAAAAGCTCTGGTGCAACCAATTACCTTCAGAAGTCACATAATTAGTGAAATGATGTCCACCTGTGTGTAATCTAAGTGTCACATGATCTGTCATTACATATACACACCTTTTTGAAAGGCCCCAGAGGCTGCAACACCCAAGAGGCACCACTAACCAAACACTGCCATGAAGACCAAGGAACTCTCCATACAAGTAAAGCCCCATACACACGCGCGGACAATCCGTGGACCAGGTCCGTCGGACCATGTCCGTCATACTTTGTCTGATGTTGGTTTTGCGTACACACGATCGGACAAAGTTGTCGGAAAATCCGATCATTCTGAACGTGGTGACGTTTGTTGCCTACGACGGGACTACGTAGAGGCTAGTAGCCAATAGCTTTGGTCTTGTAATGTGATCTGAGCATGCGTAGCACTTTGTCCGGTCGGACAAGCGTACACACGCTCGGATTTGGTGTGATCGGACCGGGTTGAAGGGAAATCTTTCCAGCAGGAGATAAGACTTTGTCCGACGGACAAACCGACGAACACTGTCCGATGGTGCATACACACGGTCTGATTTTTCAACAACCTTGTCCGATCGGACCAAATTGATGAAAAAGTCCGACCGTGTGTATGGGGCTTAAGGGACAATGTTGTTGAGAAGTACAAGTCAGGATTTTTTTTTTTTAAATATCCAAATATTTGATGATCCCTAGGAGCACCATCAAATCTATAATAACCAAATGGAACAGTAAACCTGCCAAGAGATGGCCGCACACCTCTCATGGACCGGGCAAGGAGGGCCTTAATCGGAGAGGCAGCACAGATACCTAAGGTAACCATGGAGGAGCTGCAGAGTTCCAGAGACTAGAGTATCTGTACATAGGATGACAATAAGCCATACGCTCCATAAAGTTGGGCTTTATGGCAGAGTGGCCAAAAGAAAGCCATTACTTTCAGCAAAAAACAAAATGGCACGTTTTGAGTTTGCAAAAAGACATGTGCCCCCCCCCCCCCCAAAGCACCTTGTACCCATGTTGGCGAGGACAAGGGTCTCTTCCCGACAACCCTGGCCATTGGTTAGCAGGATCTGCGGGCGTGGGGCTTATCGGAATATGGAAGCCCCCTTTAACAAGGGGCCCCCAGATCGCGGCCCCCCACCCTATGTGAATGAGTATGGGGTACATTGTACCCCTACCAATTCACCTGAAAAAAAAGTGTCAAAAATAAAACACAGCACACTGGGTGTTAAAATTATTTATTAAGGCAGCTCTCTTCCGACATCTTCTCCCCTCTCCGGTGTTCTATCGATATGTGCCCTCCGTCGAAAACTGCCCACGCATGCGCAGGACGGAGCCGTACTTCAGCTGATTTACCGATCAGCTGGAGTGACGTGACCATGGCTCATTCGCACATCACAGGAGGCATTTTTCGTAATTTTTCTGTGCTATTCACAGAGCGGAGGGAGATACCATAGTTCTTAGACACAGGCAACAGGCGCTGATAAAGACACTAAAGCCGCCATGCAACACTGACAAAAGGTGACCTTGAGCAGACTGAAACCCCACTCTGCAACAGCGAGGCACAATGTGAGAACTACAGTGTGCCTCCGCTCTGCGAATAGCTTTTAATAGTGTCCATGACATTCTCTCTCCTGTCGAAAAATGGTTCCTCTGATGTGCGCATGCGCCATGGTCATGTCACTCCAGCTGATCGCCAAATCAGCTGGAGTGCGGCTCCATCCTGTGCATGCACGGGCATTTTTCGACGGAGGGCACATATCGATGGAACACCGGCTCTTCTCCACTCTCTCTCCAGTTCTTTTGCTTCTGTCCGCTGTCTTCTGCCGGGTCTCCTCCTGCTGTCTTCTCCCTCTGTTCTTCTTCTGATGTTGACTCGACGCTCTCAATGCCAGGTGCGCAGTGTGCTACTACTTATATTAGCATGGGGTGGGGTCACTGGCCCAGGTTCATTGCTTAATAAACTGCACTGGATTCTTCCCTTCAGTTTTCTTTGTGATGCCTACAGTTCTAAAATTATTTCTCTGCATCCTATTTTCCATATCTTTAATACGGGCTGCCTGCTTGGCTATGGTGGTAGTGTTATAATGTACATCTTGCTGAATGGGGGCCCAGTCATCCTCTAGCATGCTAATTTGCCCTTCCAAAGCAGTTGTGCGATCCCGTAGTTTCTGCATGACTTGTCTCATAAAGAAGAGCTCTATTTTTACTCCCTTTATTTCAGATGCCAGGGCTGATATGGATGTGTTGCAGGAGGTAACTGCACACAGGATATCTCTGAGTGTGGGTTTGGGGCCCTTAGGGTCAGATGGAGAGACTGGCTGCATGGCAGAGCTATTGCTCGCTGAGGTACATTGTCCCACGGTAGCAGGGTCCTCCAGTGGTACTGTGTCATCTGCTTCAGCGTGGATGTCTTCTAATTCCTCCTGCAGTGCTGGTAGCAGGGGAGACTCCTTGGGAGCATGCTTGGAGAAAAACATCTGAACGGCCTCCTTGTACTTGTCCTTTGCTGGGCGGGGAGGCAGGCCGTCAGCTTGGTCCGCAGCGGAGCAGGTCATCGATCCGCGTTTTGACATGCCGTGGGCGCTATGTAAAGGCACCATTGTGTACCCTGAGGTGTCAGCACACAGCTCCGATAGCGGGATCCAGTCGCGGGGTAAGGATTAATGCGTTTCCGAGTATAATAGATCGGATTGTCGGCGGAGCAGAGAGCTTTTGATCCCGGCTACATCTGTTGCTAAGCCCCATCCCCCTGAAAACTGTTTTACTTTACATGAAACAGTGTGCCTAGTGTAACCAGCTGCATAGTGTTCTGTAGTGAGTGCATTTTCCAAATGTATTTTGTATGCAGCACAATCTCAACTGGCTGATCTTAGTGCTGTCAGGAGATATAGGTGTTGATTTACTAAACTGGGGAGTGCAAAAATCTGGTGCATAGAATCTGCTTCTTTTTTTTTTTTTTTTTGTCAAAGCCTAATTGAACAAGCTGAAGTTAGAAGCTGATTGGCTACCATTAGGGATGAGCCCGGTGTTCGATTCAAACCCATGTTTGAATTGAACATCAGCCGTTCGTCCGTTCATCGAAATCCAGAACTTTGTGGGCCGATCGCATCAAATTTCTGTGATACGAACGGCCCACAATGCACTGCGCCAGTCGCAGTGCATTGCTGGATGATGATTGGCCAAGCATGCACTGTGACCCCGCATGCTTGGCCAATCACAGCGCCGGCAGCAAGGAGAGCCATAATTGGCCACAGACAGGATGCCTGTGGCCAATTATAGCTCAGGGGGGTTTAGTATACGCCCCACACTATATAAGGCTGCCAGTGCGGCGGCCTTGTGTAGTGTTGTTCGGCGTTCATAGAGAGAAGGACGGTCCCCGCTGTCTGCTCTACAACGTTCTGTGTCTGAAACCTGATCTGAAGACTGTTTACCTGTGTTTGACCCGGCTATCCTTGACCATCCGCTCTGTCCCTGTGTATCGACCTTGGCTTGTCTTTGACCATCCTATTGTTTGCTCCATCTGTACCTTGCTGCCAGCCTGATATCTGACCCGGCCTGTCTGACCATTCCAGAGCCAGCTTACCTGCTGTTCCAGCCTGCATACAGATACAAGTCTGCCTGTTGTTCCAGTCTGCACACAGATACAAGTCTGCCTGTTGTTCCAGTCTGCACACAGATACAAGTCTGCCTGTTGTTCCAGTCTGCATACAGATCCAGCTTACCTGTTGTACCAGCCTGCATACAGATCCAAGTCTGCCTGTTGTTCCAGTCTGCATACAGATCCAGCTTACCTGTTGTTCCAGTCTGCACACAGTTCCAGCTTACCTGTTGTTCCAGTCTGCATACAGATCCAGCTTACCTGTTGTTCCAGTCTGCACACAGTTCCAGCTTACCTGTTGTTCCAGTCTGCATACAGATCCAGCTTACCTGTTGTTCCAGTCTGCATACAGATCCAGCTTACCTGTTGTTCCAGTCTGCATACAGATCCAAGTCTGCCTGTTGTTCCAGTCTGCCTACAGCTACCTACTTACCTCATCCGCTGAGCTTATCCAGGAAGCTCTTGTACCGGTCTGACCATTCCTGCCAGGCACCTGTGCCCCTCCTGACTCCTGGTCCTACTGTCCCATCATCAGGGGACCGGCGAGCGGGAGCCGCAAGGGAGGCCCTTCTCTGCCAATCAGACTCATCACCACCAGGGAGCGTGACAGTAGCAGACAGCCATGTCTGAGTCTGAGCAGGGGGCCTCTCCTATGGAAGGACTGTGCCAACACCTGGCAGGATTGACCGAGGCGGTAAAGAATCTCCAGCAGGGATACACCCGGTTGGAAGAACGGGTGCTGGCTTTACCACCAACGGCGTTCATAGAGAGAAGGATAGGCAGGGACAGTGTCAGCTGTGCTTTATACTTCTTTAGATAGCGCTGTTACAGTGAGTGTAGTTCAGGGAGAGAGCAGGATAGGCAGGGACAGTGTCAGCTTTGCTTTGCTTCCTAACTATCAGGGAATTAGTAGACCAGACTGTGTGGACTGCACAGAGGAAACTCAAAACACATGTAAGTGAAATAATAAGTGTTAAAATAAGTGACAAGAAGTGAAAACAAACAGTGCGCTACCAACCACAAACCACAAACAAATAATATATACAATAAATGGGAAATACCAGAATCGTAAACAAAAGGCCAGGCCCGAGGTCATACACAGGGGGATCAGTAGCTGGGTAAGGATGGGGAACCAGCAGGAGAGGGAGAGGATGGATGGATGGGCTGCAGAGCAGGGATCCAAGGTAAGCAGGAGACAGGAGGGACAGGTCCAGGATGGGATCGGGATTGGGAGAGATCAGGTCGGGTCAGATACAGGCTCAGGTACAGATAACACGGCCAGGGGCACCTGGAGAGAGCGATACCCAGGCAAGCATGTATGGGCTTGCCGGGTATTATAAGAGTGAAATAATTGTCCTCAAGTAACACCTGAGCGCAGGAGGTGCTGTCTGCCCCACACTGCCAGGATCCATCCGCTGGTGGATGCCAGTACTGCAGCCCAACGATGACATAGCAGCAGGGAAAAGCTCTCCTGACAGTTCCAAACTGCCGGGAGACACCTGCTGGTGGACCGCAGTACTGCACGCCAAAAGACAAATATTACCAACGGATGGAACATTTCCTGACACTAACCTTGTGCTGTTACAGTGGGTGTAGTGTGCCTCCTGCACACTGCACAGCATACACCTGAATCTACCCCCTCATTTCTGGTGTTGTGTAGTTGATTTGTGCAACACAGGCATCTGCCTAATATTCAGTTATGTAATTTACACAGGAATCAGTGCATTTAAATAGCACTGATTGCTGTATAAATGACAATGGTCCCAAAAATGTGTCAAAAATGTCCAATGTGTCCGCCATAATGTCGCAGTCACAATAAAAATCGCCGCCATTACTAGTAAAAAAAAAAAATATTAATAAAAATGCTATAAAACTATCCCCTATTTTGTAAACGCTATAACTTTTGCGCAAACCAATCAATAATCGCTAATTGCAATTTTTTGGTAACCAAAAATATGTAGAAGAATACGTATCGGCCTAAACTGAGGAAAAAAATATGTTTTTTTTTATATATTTTTTGGGAATATTTATTATAGCAAAAAGTAAAAAATATAGAATTTTTTTCAAAATTGTCGCTCTATTTTTGTTTATAGCGCAAAAAATAAAAACCGCAGAGGTGATCAAATACCACCAAAAGAAAGCTCTATTTGTGGGAAAAAAAGGAAGCCAATTTTGTTTGGGAGCCACGTCGCACGACCGCGCAATTGTCAGTTAAAGCGACGCAGTGCCGAATGGCAAAAAGGGGCATGGTCCTTTGGCTGCAAATTGGTCCGGGACTTAAGCTGTTAAATGGCTTTTTTCCTTTACAAATGTCATTTTGTGCAGGGACAGTTCTAAACATGGGAAACACATGCCACTTCACAGGCATTCTTTAGACACCCCCCAGGTACGATATTTAAAGGAATATTTCAGTTTTTTTTTCACTTTATGCATCATTAAAATGAGTGCTCCAGAAGAAATGTCTGTATCTAAAACTTCTTTTTGCATTGATACATGTCCCCTGGGGCAGGGCCCGGGTCCCCAAACCCTATTTAGGACAATAACATGCATGTTGGCCGTTATAAATAGCACTTTATATTTCGAACGTTCGCGTCCATTGTAATTAATAGGGTTCTAACGTTCGTGCAAACTTTTGGTCCGTTCGCAGGTTCTGGTGCGAACCGAACTCGGGGGTGTTCGGCTCATCCCTAGCTACCATGCACAGCAGCACCAGATTTTGCACTCTCCAGTTTTTGATCACAACTTCAACTCCATAACATCAACTCCATAGTCTTTATTAAGCCTTAACATAGGTCCCCTAGTGCATTCTAACATAATTCTAATGACACTTTTCAAGCCCTGAAGAAGGGAAAGCTTTTCCCCCAAAAACGTGTTGGCTGTATTTAATGCTCTTAACCATTAAGTAGTAAAAAAAGACTTTTCAGTGAAATTAACTTTGTACCAGATGCTTCTCAGTACAAATCCAATAATTGACTTTCTTCTCACAGAAAACACAAAATTTGATCCACACCACAAATAAGTATATGTATATACCAGGGGGTCACAAAACTGATCACCTAACAACAAGAGGAAAGAAATCTCCCAATATGGTGGCTATTATCAAAGTTATTTAATCTACTATGTCCCAGAAATAAATGAACTCTAACAAAAATCAGATCTAATCAAGTATTAGATACACCATACCTATGCATGAGATGCACAGCTGTATAAAATGAATCCCCATCAATGATACTTTTTCACATTGCCCTTTTAGGCACCAGAGTTAGACTAAGAGCTCTCTGTAATCAGCTCTTTGTACATATGTGATAAGGAGTTTGACTGTTACTCAGCTATGCCAGCATAGAGCACTGTAGTGTGAGGGAAGGAAGCAGCCTTTTTACTTACAGAAAAGGGTGTTTTAAGACATTCCTAAGCACAAATCTGTCAAAAATCCTACATTGCAAGAGTACAGAACTATAAAGAGATAATAGAAGATGTAAGATTTCTGTTTTAATGTACAGTATTTATTGGTTTTACCATTCAGTATAAAAGATCCAGTGCAAGCATATAAGTCGCCCACTCAGGGTCTAAGAAATGGTCAAGATGTAAGTTTTCAACTGGGCTTAAAGGTCCTTTCCAGGCTGCCCTCGTCTCCCCCAAACACACACACCACCACCCTCTACTGCCATAAAAAATACAGTACATACTTAAATGCTCTTTTTATTCTCCTAAATTCAGGGTCAGGAGACATTCCGGTCCTGAGCTATCTCTCCTTTTCTGTGTATTGGAGGAGGGTCCTTCTTCAGGTAACTACATCATTGCCTGCATGAGGTGAACACTTCCGACTGGCTGTCCTCTAGTAGGGTTCTCTTTCGATTCAGAAGATGACATAATGATGTCAGAATGATGGGATCAGGCAGCAAGGACACAACTGCAGTGCTGGATTGTCAGTCTTCTATACCTGGAAATGTGTCTGCGAATTACAAGGACCACTGACTTCGATAAATGCTACATGTGTTGAGGAGTGGACTTTGATTTTCCTCAAGTCACACTTGACACCATTCCACCATTCCACCAGTTTTAACATGAAAAAAGAAGGCCTATCTATTACTTGTTAAACAACCAATTACACAAATATGCTTGTCATTTCATATACTAATGCACATTGTAAATATAAAGATATAAGTAGGTAATTAAGCAGCTGACAGGGGGTTTGTGGGTTAGTTTAGGTTAGGGGAGAGTAGGCTAGTGTACTTTTTACTAAAAGTGAATTTATCCTTAACGAAGGAGACCTGCAAATAGCAGTCTAGTCTAGTCTTGGAAATTTGTTGGATATCTTTCCATCAGGGACAAAGACAACTATAAAAAAAAAGTTATTTTATTTCCAGTTTTAATTATACATCTTTATTGTAGGTCCATATTGTATATCTCTTGCAGGTAGAATATTTTTTCAGCTGTTCAGACAAATGGCAGAATAGATATTACTTTTCTAATAACCATATCCCTAGAGATTAGAAGATGGTTTAGAAATATTTCTTGGAAGGAAGACCACTGAAACACTATCAAGACTACTTAGCAAGAGAATAGCCCACATTAACCAGTCCGGTTTCACCTTTTTAGGTGCCGAGTGGGTAAAACAGTATAGAAAATTTCAGATTAGTTGCGGGCAACCAGTGTGAAATTATTGATTACAATACTCAAACTGGATATCAAAAGAAACAGAAGATGATAGTAAGACCCAAGCAGAAGGCTCTGACTAAGAATAATAACTGAAGTTATTGTAATGCAATTGCCTTAACACCATGATACAAATGTTTTTTTCTATCACGTCTTGAAAACAGAATACGTCTGTACTTGAAATCAATTATTTTTATATGAAATCCAGCTGCAAAAATATAACTTAGCATTGGTTTCTGCCTACATTAAAAGACACATGCAGGGTTAAATCATAACTGTACTCACCCATGCTGAAGTAAGTGAGAAAGGAACATGGCTATTGGCCATCACAACCTTGACAGTTCAAGCTGTGCTGCTTAATGGGGTTCTGATAGAAGCGGTGTGAAGATGAAATGTGTGGCATTAGCAGTTTTCAGATGTTCACAGTCACATGCCATGACTACCCATTGCAATGACTGCTCCAAGCTGGCACCAGCCTCTTGATATGACAAGTAAGATGTATTGTGCTTTCCTTCAGAAAATGTCAGTGATAACTTGTTGAAGACATGAAAAAGTTGAAATGTTATTTTTATTGCTTTAAAGGGCAACTGATATAAGACATATATACAGTTATATCGCCAAATGAAATAAAAAAAAAAACAAAAAAATTACACAAAAATATAGTATTCTATACAGCACAGAAGTAAAACTTGCCAAAGATTAAAGAGACACAGGGGTTGATTTACTAAAATGGGAGAGTGAAAAATCTGGTGCAGCTCTGCATAGAAACCAATCAACTTCCAATCAAGCTTAATTGAACAAGCTGAAGGTAGAAGCTGCTTAGCTACTATGCACAGCTGCATCAGATTTTGCACTCTACAGTTTTAGTAAATCAACCCCACTGTCATTTTCCACATTTAGGGAACATAACAATGTCTGTGTATAGGGACCCACTGACCCAGTAATACTCGCCTTGCCATGGTTCCCCCAGCACCAAATTCTTCAGTGTCGGTTTGTGTTGGATGCTAGAGGGACCTAGAGTACATCTCTAGACCTCTACTTAATTTTTAAATTAAAGTGGAGTTTGAGATAACTGTGGCCAAAAAGTACTCTTCAGTGCAGTACCATATATTATCGACCACACTTTTTGTTGCCAAAAATGTTTTATATTTCCTGTAAATCACTGACAAAGCTCTCATCCTGTTCTCCTTTGCAGCTAGATTCCACTTAAAAGTAAAGTGCTTGGAGGCTTTTTCGCCTGTGGTTGTGAGTGATGTAGACCAGTGGTTCTCAACCTCAGTCCTCAAGTACCCCCAACAGGCCATGTTTTGGGAACTTCCCTTAGATAAAATAGCTCTTATCAATACCATGTGATTGATATTGATTTAAAGCAGCTGTGCAAAATAAAGGAAAAACTGAAAATATGGACCATTGGGGGTACTTGAGGACTGAGGTTGAGAACCACTGATGTAGACCATGCTGGTGGGACTACATTTATTGGCAGACCATCAATGAGTTCCATATGTAGGATGGAGTTGAGGGCTGCCAGTTGATTTGTCAGGCTGCCTAGCACCCAGAATGGGGAGGGTTGACTCTACATATTTATCCTGGGGATATGTTACCAATTGCAGGGAGGAGGCAGGTTCTTCAGAACATCATCAGTGCTGTGGTCTACCCAAGACAGCTGTGTAGAAGTTTTCTTGTAGTGTTGTGTGATCCACAAGAGAAGGAGCTGTGACATAATAAGGGCAGATTTGGCAGCCATTTTTATTTGTAAACTGATAGAGTGCAGTAACAATGATCTGGGGGTTACAGGGTCAATGCCAATGAAAACCAAATATATCAAACTAATGCCCCGTACACACGGTCAGAAATTCTGACGGAAAATGTCCGATCGGACCATGTTATCGGAAAATCCGCCCGTGTGTGATCTCCATTGGACTTTTTCCATCAGAATCTCCAACGGAAAAAATTTGAGATCCTGCTCTCAAATTTTTCGACAACAAAATCCGATCGGACCTTTTCCGATCATGTGTAGAGAATTTCCGACGGACAAAGTGCCATGCATGCTCAGATCAAATTATGAGACCAAAGCTATTGGCTAATAGCCTCTACGTAGTTCCGTCGTACGCAATGAACGTCCAACGGATTTTGTGGTCGGAATTTCCGACCGTGTGTACGGGGCATTAGAGATATAGGCTGGCCATATTATTTAAATTCTGCAAAAAAAATGTACTTGGAGTTTTATTTAATTTCTACATACCCAATATTAACATCACACTAAGTCCAGAATATTTGTTTTTGTGTAACTCAGCACTGGATAATCAATCTGACAATTAATAGATTGTGCATCTGGCAGTGGGATCTGTCATCCATCATGCACATTGTGTTACTGAATCTGCTCATTTCAACTTTCTTCTGTCTCACAACCTTCTGCTTCGCATGATGTCTTACAATAACTGACATAGTAAAATTCAGATTGAAGCATGAAAAAATACTTAGCTTTGTTTAAATCCCTTTCAGTTTGAATCATTCTGGAACACCCATTTCATCTTGATATATACAATTCCATAAAGTTAGTTGTATATTCTTGATGTATGAATTCATTTGCACACTGTACCATACTCATCTAAGATAACACTGGAGACTAATAAAGAACAAGCTATACATTTACTGCATAATCACTAGCTACTGTTTAATTGATTACCTACATGTTCACTGCTGCTGTTTGTAGAAAAAGAGGAAATAGAAAGAGAGAAGGATAAAATTAAAAAGTATGTTTTCAATTTTGGTCAGGATTAATATCATGTTGTACCAGTCAATATACCATGTTCATTCTTTAGAACAGGGGTGTTTAATGAAATCACTGGGCCAGGGTGCAAAATCTTTGGTTTGGGCCCATGACCTAGATGGAAAAAAATGTGGCATGCTACTTGCACCGTGTCAAAGAGAGGATGTGGTTTTCATTGCGCTAAATATTGGGCAAGGCTTAAAGGTGTGTGGATAAATAGAGTATGAGATGACTTACATAGTATAGAATGTAGTAGTGTGCTAGTGTAAATGAGCTATTTGCCTTGACAACATGGGATTGACACATGAAAGTGGAGGTTTGTTCATAATACAATGCTTTATCTCTCTCTTAGCCCCTTATGTCTCCTTCATGTCCTTCATTACCTTTTCCATTCCCTGCTGTCCTATGCAGGTGTTGCATGTGTGTGTATAGGTATGTATGTATATGTGATATGGGTGTGTGTATATGTATATACACGTTTAAAAAAAAAAAAAAAAATTGTATGTGGATGTGTGGGTATGCATATGTGTGGGGGTGTATATAAATACATGTATGCATTGTAGGGGATCAGAGGGGTCAAAGGCCAGCGTTCTGTCTGTCACACATGTGCAGAGATAGGAAAGGTTCAGTCTCTTTAACCAACAGGCTGATATATAGACAAAGTGCATGGCTCTAGTTTGAGATACAGTTTTTTTTTTATATGTTTTTACTCACCCAGCAAATGAATTTTGACTGCTGTGTGTCTCTCTCTCTCTCTCCAAACACACAACTCCTCTGACATCTTCAGCTCAGCTGACAGTAATCAGGGCTGAAGATTCCTACCCTCTTGAATTAACCCTTCCCTAACCCGCCCCAGACTGACCCTATATGTGTGTAGGCATGTTTGTATATGTGTACATATGTAAGTATATGTAGTTAAAAAAAAAAAAAAGAAAGTGGAATCCTTTCTCCTATATCTACACTTTTCAGCTATCCTCCCCTCAGCTGGCCGTCCCATTTCTCCACAGATAAAGAGTCAGTTACCGCTCATATAAAGACCCTCAACAACTAGGGTGGGGACCACCATATTGGTAACTTTTCAGGAAAAAGAGTGCCCTCTCATGCGGATTGGCTTTGATTTGCTTCAGCCACGCACGCCCACGCTCTCAAGATGGCCGGGCCAAGGCAAGGCGGACGTTCTTCAGAGGAGCATAGCCCGGATGGCGCTCCCACTTCCATGTTATAAATTTATAAATATCCAGGTCACTGAAAGGACTCAAAGAAAACAATTGTTTTCTATCAGTGCCTTTAAAGCCTAACTCCATGATTATTGACCCTTTAAATAGTTTGTTTGGGTCAAGCTATATTAACTGTACTTAGCCCCAGCTACATAGAGCAACATTTTTCAACCAGGGTGCCCAGGCACCCTTGGGTGCCTTGAGGTTTTTCAGGGGTGCCTTGGCAAAATGCCTAAGAATTGATCAAAAAATGTATACAAGGCAGCAGGTGAATCAAAGAAATATATGTGGTATGCCGCGCTTAGGTAGGGTATATCTAGGTTGCAGCCACCCCATCAGAAAGTATGGGAGCTATCCTTGGAGTGAGCTCCGATGCTTGAAAAGTAATTGGTGATGCTGAGGTCAGGCGCTACCTATAGTACGAGTAAGTAGGGTGAAGTGCGTCACCTATGCAACTAGTGGTGAAAAAACCTTTTAAGTGCCCTTGTACTACTGTATAGGCTACTGTAGTATACACAATGGCGCTCTAATTAGGTTAGCGTGTAAAAAACACACGGTAATCCTATATCTATAATATTAATCGTGAAGACAACATGTGAAAAACATAATAATAATCCAACCATTGTGGCCCGGCTCAAAATTTAGCAACTGAACCAGAAAAAAGAAGAAAGATATGCACAAGAGGGTAAAACATAAAATTGCTTGTGCCTGCATCAACTGCACAGTGTAAACCAATATCAATAACGTGCTGTGTAATGTGCACATTTAATGACAAAGTGCTCCATATATGGTGATATGTCATATATTGTATAAATCACCATATACATAGGGGTAGCTACCCCACTAGGGGCTAAAGGTGATGAGGTAGAGTATCTCAGTGTGTGCTATACATATACAGATATGTTACCCTGCGATTAAATGTACATGGATATATAAAAGAATAAACAAATAAACATATGTGCTGGTGTGACACAAAAATTATTATATAATAATAGACGTCCTCTGCGATGTCGCTGAGGATGTCTATGACGAAACGCGTCCGACGGAGCCACGCAGTTACGCCATTACGTCACTTTTCAGGAAGCACGAGCTGTTGGAGCGCAGGTGGAGCGCAAGCCGCTCGCCCACAGCTGATAGCTTCCTATTTGAAGGACGCCAGTGTATGCCGATAGCCCTTTAAGCAGGGATCTCTCTTTCAGTTTTCCCACTGCTATTTAGCAGGTGCTCTTGGCAACACTCCTTTTATTATTTTTATTTCCAGCCCAATATCTTTTTGATTTTATCAGAGTTTTTTCTGTAAACGATACAAATCGTTTTTTTAATAAAACATAGTCCTGTTTGGCAAAATACTGCACTATGGGGTTTTTTTTGCTTCTCCCTCTATGCCACTCTATAGTCTCTGCCACAAGGTATGTGACACCGGTAGAATGGGATCCCCCACCCTGCACAGCCAGGCACACCGGATTTTCACAGTCTCCCAGAGTCAGAAAACAGTCCAGCACATTTTTTATTCTTTTTTTATTTGAGAGATTAGAACTTGGATGGGGAGTAGGGGTATTATGGGATGCCCAATTGACTTTAAATAACTTCAGGGGTAACTTCTCCTATCTACAGTCTATATACACTCCTCACACTTGCTTGTAGAAAAACTCAGCTGAGACACTTTGGTGAATCTGACCAGACACTCAGCCAGATCAAAGCAAAAAAACCTTTACAGGCAGGGACTCCAGAAAAGAAAAGTGATAGCTACATTCGATTTATTTTCTTTCAGACTTTTCCCCCTTAATTTTACCTGGTGGTTTGCAAGTAACACAATTCCTTTCCAATAGACAGAAAACTCTCTCGCCGTGGTGGATCTATAGGGCAGAAGTGTTGTCACCTTAGGACAGAACACCTTCCCTTTCTCTATAGTTTGGGGGGGGGGATTTTATGTAACTTTACAGAAATATCTGTAACTGAAATATCTGCACCAGAGGCTCACCAGATTTTTGACATGACCAGCAGATAGGCTGGAGGCAGGGTGGTCAGTGACACAAAAAGCTGCAGGTTCTCAATAGTGTCATTATGCTTCTGCGTATATGGTATGGAACTGTGAAAATGGTGCTTAGGCAAAATAACTAAGAGGGACGGCAGACACCCGGGATAACTTACTACAGAGTTATAACAAGATCATTGCAACATTATTCTGATTAAAACGTCAACAGACTCCACTGATGTTCAGTCAGTGATAGCCTGCTACCGCTGGGGCTACAGTGTTTTAATACATAACTTTTCCCGGGTGTTATACTTATCCAAGTCTACTATTGGTCTATCCAATTAGCCCCCCCTGTCTGCCCTCCGGGGGACTACACTAGTACAGGGTGTCTCATGTGATGCCGCCTACTTGCCAACAGGCCTTCATTGATTATTGGGTGACTTCTCCTGAAGAAGCGGCTTAGGCCGCAAAACTTGTCGAGGGTTACGTCTAATCCCATATTATCGTGTCTCCACATACCTGTGGTGGCTCTTAATGTACTGGCTAGACATGTGCAATTCGTTTTGTTTTTTTCGTTTTTCGTTTTTTTTCGTTATATTCGTTCATTCGTTATCGTACGAATGAACGAACGATTCGCTAAAAATTTTAACGAATAACGAATCGTTCGAACCGAACGAATCCGGAAAACAACGAAAATTAGAAACAACGAATCTACGAAAGAAGAAAATCCCAAAAACGAAAACAGGAACAACGAAAATCAAAATGAACGAAAAAATTCGTACATTCGTAACTTTTTTTTTTTGTTGAATTGGTAATTTTCCGTGTCCCTTACAATAGCGCTGCTTAACGTGCCTCGAATGGATTGAACGAAAAAAATTCGTACATTCGTAACTTTTTTTTTTTTTTCGATTCGTAATTTTCCGTGTCTCTTACAATGGCGCTGCTTAAGTGCTTCGAATGGATTGAACGAAAAAATGTGTACATTCGTAACTTTTTTTTTTTTTTTTTTTTTTTTTCGTTTCGTAATTTTCCGTGTCTCTTACAATGGCGCTGCTTAACGTGCTTCGAATGGATTGAATTTTCCGTGTCTCTTAAAATGTAATAATAGCATACACATTACATAACATTATGAATTATGCTCCGATTACGAATCTACGAATGTTACGAATGTTACGAAAGTACGAATAAATACGAATGCGTCCGAATTTCGAATAAACTAATAAACGAAAATTAAACTAACGGAAAAACGAATCAATGAAAAAATAACTATTACGAATTTACGAATCGTTACGAATACGAACACAGCCGACCTTCGAATTTACGAATCGTTACGAATCAACGGAAACGAAAGAAACAAAACGAAAATAAACACATTTTTCTGTTGTGCCCATGTCTAGTACTGGCTCAAAATATTGTTTTGTTAAAAATTCTTGTTTCAATGATTGTGTAATTGTTGTGACTGCTATTTGTATTGTGTTTTCTATATTTGTGTAATAAATGTTTTACTTTTTATATTAATCCTCGTTGTATACTTGGGTACCGTAATAGTCCTCACTATCCCTGTTGACCGAGGGTACTACTTGGAGTAGCCCTTGGATCATCACCCCCTTTTGTCTACTATATAATTATAGGATGATGGTACCTAACCCTATTGCTTTTTGTACTCATTGAGGCAACACTTTCTCAAAATAACTATGGTGGCGCTGCATTTGTTCTCTTTTTTTTTAGGCTCTCTTCTACTTTCATCTGGTGAGCCAGACAGTAAGTCTGTTTTTTGAAAAGCTTTCATGCAGTTACAGCTATGCGACAGACCATTTAACACTGACAAGGGTGCGTACAACGATCCATTTTTGTGTATTTATTTATTTACATGGGGTGTGCTATTGGCCAAATCACCAGGTGAAAAACAAAGGGAAAAGGTCTAGAAAAAAAAAAGAAAAAACTAATGCAGCCACCACATCTAAGGATTGGCAAGCTGCAATATATTACATTTTTAGTTTTGGATGTAATCCTTCTTTTACTGTACTAGGGAATATACATACTGGTATGGGGGCAAATTTAATCTATCCCTGTCTGTAAAGTAAATTTAGCCAAGGGAATTTGCAGTATATGTGAGGACACATTTAATCTAAAGACTTTAACTGGCAATAAAATGAGTAATCTAGTTTTGCCATTAAGTTACATTGTTACTCAGTTCTAATGAATCCTAAATCCCAACTGGCAAATATTGCTCTCACCTGCTATTTTATTATTAGCAGCCGTCTCATCCCTCTTCATTTATCTGTGTTTGTGAAGGCATGCACATCCCTAGAAACATGGTAAAGAATGTAATCAAGCAAGATTAGTCACTGTATTTGCAGGAAATGTTTCCACCATATTAACCGCCATCCGCCTTTCATCATCTGATACGTGACGAGTACTTGAGGCCGTGCTCATGCCAGGTGCATACATTTTTACTTACATTGAAGCATTTTTGATACACATTTCTCTCTGCACTGTGAAGGACCAAATTCAACTGAAAATAAGAAAATGAAGGTTGCTAAATGAGAAAAAAATAACTTTTTTCCCAACACAACACATTAGTGGGAATATGACTGATTAATTAACATTTGGAGTACACTAGAGAACACAGAAAAATGACTTGTCAAAGCATGCTGGTGCAAAATTTTTCTCCTGGAAAACACAACTCTTCGAGGCATTATGCAAAGCTCTCTCTCTCTTGCTCTATAGCATGTCCCGGCATTAAATTTTTATTTTATTGTGTTAATGTAGCAAGAAATGCCTTGTTTTACAATCACCTGTGACACCACCCAGTTTGTAAAACTCTTTTACTTTAATTTTCACATTTTAATTTTTCTTTTTTTTTCTCCATTCATATTAATTATTTTTTTATAATTTTTATTTTATACATTTTAAACAATAATCATAAAATAAATTTGACTAGGAGGAATGGACATTCTATACAATAAACACATTATTAAAATTGTCTCCTCCCCTTTTTCATTTTACCTTACCCTATTGAAATCTAAAGCCCCATACACATGGTCGGAAAATCCGACCACCAAATCCATCGGATTTGTTCCGACGGATTTAGTCCGACACTGGTGTTGCATACACACGGTCGGACAATGTTGTCGGAAAATCCAATCATTCTGAACGTGGTGACGTTTGTTGCCTACGACGGGACTACGTAGAGGCTAGTAGCCAATAGCTTTGGTCTTGTAATGTGATCTGAGCATGCGTGGCACTTTGTCCGTCGGAATTCGCTACACACGATCGGAATTGGTGTGATCGGACTTTGTTGTCGGAAAATTTTTAGAGCAGGAGATACAACTTTGTCCGTCGGACAATCCGATGGAAAATGTCCGATGGTGCCCACACACGGTCGGAATTTCCGACAACATTGTCCGATAGGACAGAATCCATCGGAAAATCCGACCGTGTGTATGGGGCTTAACAGTGGGACAATTTCTTATAATTCAATAGATTTTAAAGTTATATCCAAGTTTCAGAAAAATCCACTATCAAAAGATTCATTCTCTCAATCTACATATGTGACCACAAAACGTATGTCCCCCCTACTAACCAACCGTATATACTCGAGTATAAACCGAGTTTTTCAGCAAATGCCCCCCTCGGCTTATACTGGAGTCAAGCATTTTTCTGCAGCAGAGAATGACATTTTCCAACCTGACTTTGAGGCCCCATATCTCGGGGTCACTTGGTGCCAGGAACCCCAATTTGGTGTGCAAACCCAGTGGAACTAGCACTACAACATATCCAAAGCACATATCCAACATACCCAAAATTGGTTTGGAAAATTTAATTCTCTGCTGCAGAAATGTGCTTGACATTTTCCGAACCGATCTTGGTCCTAGGCACCCCCATTGGATATGTTATATTGCTAGTTTTACTGGGTTTGCACACCAAATTTGGGGTTCCTAGCACCAATTGGCCCCGAGATACGGGGCCCCAAAGTGGGTCAACTGTGTCCATCTGCAGCAATGTCATTTCGGGACCCTTTGGGTCCAGAGACTGGAGCTAGGACTGCAGCTAGGGGGCATCTAGGAACCCTTAACTACAGAGTTTGAAGTTCGGGGGACCTATGGCTGCAAATGGGCACACTGAGGCGTGCAAATGGGCACAGTGAGGCTGAAAATGGGCATTGTTGACCCCCTTTTCCACTTGTAGTAGCTGTGCATTTCTCACCCTAGGCTTATACTCGAGTCAATACGTTTTTCCCCAGTTTTTTGTGGTAAAATTAGGTGCCTCGGCTTATATCCGGGAGGCTTATACTCGAGTATATACGGTAAATAGGGTATCTCTAACCCATTGTATATTATTATTATTATTATTATTATAATACAGGATTTATATAGCGCCAACAGTTTGCGCAGCACTTAACAAAATAAAGGCAGACATTACAGTTACATTTGGTATATGAGGAATCAGAGGGCCTAGATCAATAATTGTATCTATATTAAGTAATATAATAATCAAGCATTGTTATCCACATCCTAATATTACTTTCAAATTTCCTTTACACACCCATATAAACCAAGACTTACAAATTGACACTCAAAAGACAGACAAACCAGTCCAACATTAAACACAACATTACACAAAAGAAAAGACAAAAAAAAAAAAAATTTGACTTATTCATTCATCTGTCACTTTATACATATAAACACTACCTTATTTTTCACACCCCGTCTCTATTTTGTTTTGTTTTTTCTCATTTATCACACTCATTTCCCTTTCTCTTGATTTCATTTCACCTTTCACCCTTTCCCCAGCTCACTCATTATTCCTGGAAAAAAGGATGCCCCTGTTGAAGACCGCTTGAGTCGAAACGCGCCGGGCCTAGCTCATTGAGACTCCCATATTGCTTTTACTAAAAAAAATTACATTTTATTTGTACTGTATTTTATGGGATATTTCCCTTCTGTGTCATTTCTTATGTCCTAAATCCAATAAACATATTGGTGGATTTACACTATTTGGATTTTTTTCCTCCCTCCCCCCTCTGTTTTTTGGTACTATATGCCATTATGGATGAGTCGGGGGTCATCTGGATTGTCCATCTGTGCTACTGCGGAGTATTCGGAACACCATCCCGGCTGTCCATCTGCGCCTTGGAGGTGTGCTGCTCGAACCAAGGATCCACGCCGGCATTCCAAGTGCCATCCACAGGAATAATCCTAAGCGCAATTGACCCACTGCCGTATGGTAGGTGGGTCCACCACAGCTGGTAAGCGTAACCATTTCACACCCTTGGATCTTTTCCATATATCCCTGTATACACGTCAGATCCTGTGATTCCAGAGATGCCTTGCCACTCCACATGAGAGTTTTTTCAGCACAAAGAATTTATCACGTAATCACGTTTCTTATTTTTTAATATTATTAATATTTGTTCAGTACACTTGGGACTATTTTGCACATTATCATATTGTCATATATTTCCCCCACAGTGGCCCACACTGTTCATCACTGTATCTTTGTTAGCGCTACACATTATTTGTTTTTTGGTTAGCGTAGTGTTTTCCCCTTTCCTTTGCCTTCATTATTCCTCCCTTAGC
This sequence comes from Lithobates sylvaticus, assembly GCA_028564925.1. Lineage (NCBI taxonomy): Eukaryota > Metazoa > Chordata > Amphibia > Anura > Ranidae > Lithobates > Lithobates sylvaticus. The sequence goes on along the minus strand of CM053034.1, from coordinate 159,940,436 downwards.
CCACATTCCCATCTGGCTGTTTTGACATGCGAATTGACATCACTGTTTATTGCCGGAAACGGCACCGCCCCAATCGGTGTGTGACACTGACTTTCTGCACTACTTTTGTTGACTTCAGGGGTGATTTCAATAAACATAGTGAATAGACAAATCTTCATTTGAATTATAAAAAATACATAAAAATTGTGAAGTCTATATATGGATCCCACATGTGAATAATGACCTCAGTGAGTATAGTAAAGATTCCTCTCCACCCGCATGCGGACACACAATGCACTCACCAGACTTAATTGACCCCCATTACAGGGAGTCTAATTAGGCATATGAGAAAATCCAAGATGTCATACATGGGGTCACAGGAATGAATCCAAACCACTGCTGTCTTCCATTCAATATAGATCCAAAACAGTAAAAGTAAATGATTACTAAACAGCAATCATCCACTTTCTCTCAGCGCTCATGAATCTGTTAAAATAAACAGGTCATAGACCCTTCAGCTGCTGCTATTAAGTGAATCAGGAAGTAAAAAATATGTCTACACACCCTAATGACACGTACACACGATCTGAATTTCAGCCAGCAAAAGACCGATGAGAGCTTTTCATCGGAAAATGCGACCGTGTGTAGGCTCCATCGGAATTTTGCTGGCCGAATTCCCGCCAGCAAAAATTTGAGAGCATGTTCTCAATTTTTCCGACGGAAAAGGTTTCTATCGGAAATTCCGATCGTCTGTAGCAATTCCGACGCGCAAAATTCCTACGCATGCTCGGAAACAATTTGACGCATGCTCGGAATCATTAAACTTAATTTTTTCTCGGCTCGTCGTAGTGTTGTACGTCACCGCGTTCTTGACGGTTGGAATTTGGTGTGACCGTGTGTAGGCAAGACAGTTTGAGCGGAATTCCGACGGAATTCCGTCGGGAAAACCATCAGCGATTTTTCCGACGAGAATTCCGATCGTGTGTATGCGGCATAAGATTAAGTGAATCAGGAAGTAAAAAATATGTCTACACACCCTAAGAAGATATAGACATTTAGCTAAACTCTTGTATCAATCCAAGAAAGATATTAATTTTAAACACATAATAATATATAAAACCAGAACAATGTCCTCATTATAAACAAGAATAAAAAAAAAGAAGGAAGTCCACTTATTTTTGGAATTTAAGGCTGATTTTTACCTGATTTCTGGTGAGTGTAAAATCTTAAGGGATCGGTGTCCCACGTGGTGTGGTGAAGGGTTGAAGATTCTGAGGAATTAATTATAATTACAATTTTTTCAACACTCCTCCACACACTGTTGGTTATTTTGTTACAGCTGATTAATCTACAGAGACTTTTTTATACTTTTTTATTCTTGTTTATAATGAATACATTGTCCTGGTTTTATATATTATGTGTTTAAAATTAATATCTTTCTTGGATTGATACAAGCGTTTAGCACTACTAATGCCTATATCTCCTTAGGGTGTGTAGACATATTTTTTACATTACATATATATGTAGATAACATATTCAAAGCTCCAGTTTTGCCATATAGAGAGGAAAGAACACTCTCATGGTGCAGTAATTCAAACAATTTTATTTAAAAAATAAGTGCGAACCTAGGCTTACAGCCAGAATGATCAACCACACACATCTGCCAGCCCTTTATACATCCTTAGTGACTTCCCATAATGCTTATATACTCCCCACAGGCATGGGAACTTCATTCCCATGACTAAGCTTCGAGGGGCGGAGTGAAATGTGTTGGAGGCATGGCCTGGCGGGAGCCCAGGCTGAGGCTGTCTCTCTCATACTACCATAGGACTTTGTGGATATGCGGCACCAGGCCTCTCTTCCCTGGTAAAACTCTTGTAGGGGAAGCTGCTGGAACTCAGTTCCTATTGACATAGGCACGTCCCCCAGAACTGCATCTCACAAGAATCCTTTCCTTACACATGTTCCTGGCATGCACTTTAAGCACTTGTTCACACCAGTGAGGCTTTGAAATCTGGCTACTTCAGCGCAATTTCAAAGCCGCAGATCTGTGCAATTTGCACCTCCGATTTCATTGCAGCTTGTGACTTTATTTCACAGAAGTCTATGCAAGTCTCAATGAAATCAGAAAAAAGTAATGCAGGAACTTTTTTCAAAGTCGCTGCAACATGAGTCACAGTGGTTTGAACGGTTCCATTGCCAGTAATGGGGTGCGACTTTGGAACTGCAATTTGGAACTGTCAAGAAGACTTGGAAGAAGAGATAAAGGGGGTATATGATCAACATGTATAAATACATAAGTGGTCCATTCAGTGAACTTGGTGATGAGTTATTCACTCTATGGTCATCACAGAAGACAAGGGGGCAATCTTTACATCTGGCGGAATTTTTTTTTTATCTCCAATTATGGAAAGGTTTCTTCACAGTAAGAGCTGTGGAAATGTGGAATAGACTCCCTTAAAGTGGTAGTAAACTCTGTACTACCACTTGGACCTACAAGTAAGTTTATAGTAAGGCTTACCTGTAGGCACTGTGAATAGCTCCTAAACTTGCACAGTTTAGGAGATATTCAGAGTTCATACAGCCGATGATCATCTGCACATGTGCTCTGAAGGGCTGGCTTACAGTGCCGGACCTTCAGAGCCTGTTCCGGAAACGGCGGCTCCCTGGCACATGCGTGGGAGTGATGTTATTGCGGCTCTGGCCAATCACATAGCCGGAGCTTTTAAACCCAGAAGACAGACAGAGCGAATATGTCAGCATTATCAGCTGTGACTTTACAGCGCTAGAGGGCTTAGTTCCTAGGTAGATATTTCATAATGTGTTAGTATGTGAGGCATTACTAGCACATTATGCCATTGCCTTGCAGGTTTTTTTTATTTTTAACATCGGGGGTTTACCACAGCTTTAAAGTGATTGTAAAGTCTTGTTTTTTTTAATAACAAACATGTTATACTTACTGCCTCTATGCAGTTGGTTTTGCACAGAGCAGTCCGGACCCTCATCTTCTCGGGTCCCTCTTTTGTGCTCCTGGCCCCTCCCTCCTATCGAGTGCCCCCTCAGCCAGCAGCTCTCTATGGGGGCTCCTGAGCCGAGTCAGAACTCAGTTTATCCATTTAGACCCGGAGCCCGGACCTGGCCCTGCCCCCTCTCTGACTGACTTTGGCAGCTGCGAGAGCCAATGGTGCCAGTCAGGAGTGTCCCGGATGGTTTAGACACTGGTGGACATCGCTGGAGAGAGATGGGGTTCAGGTAAGTAATAGGGGGTGCTGGGGAGGCTGCTACACACAGAAGTTTTTTTTTTTATCTTAATGCATATAATGTAGGGCTGTTACTGATTAAAATTTTCGTGTTCGATTAATCGTTTTTTTTAAATCGAATAATCGACTAATTTTGATTAATTATAGCGCACATACAGATCCAACTACTTTTAGCTGATCTCCTTGCATTGCAACTCTGCATTAGTCAGTGGTAAATGTGGTATACACTATATACAATCACCAGACACTAGTTAGTTTCCACAATCCATGACTTCACAGTTCACACAAATACGTTTTAAATTCAAATTGTAGCACTGACGCAAGTACGGTAATTTTTTTTCCACAGTAGCGTGACAATCCCTCCACCTCCAGTCTAACTAATCACTCTCACCTTATGGCATGGACCCCTGTACAAACAGGTGCTCATGCATGCGGGTATCAAAAGGGTTAACACGGACCATAAACTTCTCTCACGTCTCCTTAGATCTCAGCAAGGACGCCAGGTCATGGGTAGAAAGAAAAGATCTAAGTGCTCACCGCTTATGTATAAGATTTCATTTTTGTGTTCAAACACAAAACTACTCACATAAAGATGATAAAAACACAGCATGTAAAGCCGACTATCGTGTTAGTTCCGCAGGGCAGCAGCGGGTGACGTCATGCATAGCTCCTCCCCCGTACGTGTTACATTCAATCAGAACTTCGATGTCACTGGACTCCTCCCCCCTTCCCTTCGTTAGCAGACGGAGGCACTTGGGGAAGAGGGGAGGAGTCCGGTGACGTCAATGTCTGTGACATCACTGGATCTCCAACGGAACTCCCTGAAGATCTGGAAGCCGGAGAGGTGAGTACCGATCAAAAGAATTTGGATCGATCAAAAAAATTGATTGAGTAATCGAGGAATTAATCTTTAATTTCCACAGCCCTAATATAATGCATTAAGATAAAAACCCTTCTGCCTTTACAACTCCTTTAAGTGCTGGTTCTGGCCAGCTCAGTAGATTGCTTTAAAAAAAGGCCTGGATTCTTTCCTAAATGTACATAATAATACTGGATACTAACATTTATAGGTAAAGTTGAACCAGGGAATATCCAATTCCCTCTTGGGGGATCAGGAAGCATTTTTTTTCCCCTGCTGCAACAAATTGGATCATGTTTTGCTGGGGCCTTCCTTTGGATCAACTGTAGGTATAGGATTGTGTATATAAAAGATTGAATCATTTTTTCCCCCTTTTTATTGGTTGAACTAGATGGACTTGAGACTTTTTTCAACCAAACTAACTATGTAACTATGTCAAATCGACCCAGTGTGAACCAGGGCTAAAGAAGAATTCCAGCTTATACTACAGTATATTGTTTTTAAACAGTAGAAAAGTGACAAGTATGTCTTGTTCTGCTGTCATAGGCCATTAAAAAAATGAAAAATTAGGTGAAATTTCCCCAGTCGATGTCACAGGAGTAATAAAAATCTAACAAATGTACTGTACTGTATTTGCTTTTTTCCATATATACAAATCTAAAAAAACTTGAAAATGAAGCAAATTTCAATGAAGCACACACATGGAACCCATTTGTATAGCTCTGCCTTTTTCAACCAGGCTTCCTTCTGGGTTTTTTCAGGGGTGCCTTGACAAAATGTCAAAAAATTGCCCCAAATTGCCCAAATATTGTCAGCAAGCCAGTGACTGGATCAAGGCTACCTTTTTTGTTACACATAGCCACTGGTTTTATTGTGCAGCATTACAACTAGGGATGAGCCGAACACCCCCGGGTTCGGTTCGCACCAGAACCTTCGAACGGACCGAAAGTTCGCGCAAATTTTCGAACCCTATACGTTATAATGGACGCGAACGTTCGAAATCAAAAGTGCTAATTACAACGGCCAATATGCATGTTAATGTCATAAAACAGGTTTGGGGACCCGGGTCCTGCCCCAGGGGACATATATCAATGCAAAAAGAACTTTTAAAAACTAACGTTTTTTCGGGAGCAGTCATTTTAATGATGCATAAAGTGAAAAAAAAAAAGTGAAATTTTCCTTTAAATATGGTCCCTGGGGGGTGTCTAAAGTATGCCTGTGAAGTGGCATGTGTTTCCCGTGTTTAGAACTGTCCTTGCACAAAATGATATTTGTAAAGGAAAAAAATAAGCCATTTAAAACCACTTGCGGCTTTAGGTTTGTTCTTAAGTAGAATCTGAACAGGTACATTATGAAGTGTAGCTCCATCCCCAAAAAATCTATTTTTAAGATTTTTGGAGAACATAGGGAGGGGTTATCACCCCTGTAACATTTGCTGTCTTTGCACATCTGTTCAGAACATGTCACCTCACTTTCCGTCCCAATGACAAATGTTTTTGGAAAAAGTGGGGTTTTAATTGAAACAAGGATTGGTGATAAAGTATCAGTAGAGAGGAGATACCTTTTTCCCAAATTAAATCTAACAGGATAGAATTTCCCTTCCTAGGGGTAGATTTCCTCTCACTTCCTGTTTTCTCTTTCCATTTGCAAGTAGGAGTCGTTTGTAAGTTGGATGTTTGAAAGTAGGGGCCTGGCGTATATACTCTGCAGAAATTTGCCCTATTAGATGTTGGTGTAGCCACAAGACTGGTGGGCACAGGAATGGGCCCTGCTGTGAGTTAATAGATCAAGATTTGTAATTGCATGCACCTGTTGAACAGGGCAGAAAAATTGGGGGTGGTGGTGGTGGTGGTGGTGGTGGACGGTGTTGCCACAAGACTGTAAGCTCTCACAGTTACTCTTGGTGGGCGCAGGAATGGGCCCTGCTGTGAGTTATTAGATCAAGATTTGTAATTGCAAGCACCTGATGAACAGGGCAGAAAATTTGGGCCTTTGGCGGTGGTGGTGGACGGTGTTGCCACAAGACTGTAAGCTCTCACAGTTACTCTTGGTGGGCGCAGGAATGGGCCCTGCTGTGAGTTATTAGATCAAGATTTGTAATTGCAAGCACCTGATGAACAGGGCAGAAAAATTGGGCCTTTGGCGGTGGTGGTGGACGGTGTTGCCACAAGACTGTAGGCCCTCATAGTTACTCTTGGTGGGCGCAGGAATGGGCCCTGCTGTGAGTTATTAGATCAAGATTTGTAATTGCAAGCACCTGATGAACAGGGCAGAAAAATTGGGCCTTTGGCGGTGGTGGTGGACGGTGTTGCCACAAGACTGTAGGCCCTCATAGTTACTCTTGGTGGGCGCAGGAATGGGCCCTGCTGTGAACTATTAGATCAAGATTTGTAATTACCCGCCCCTGTTAAACAGGGGCTGAAAAATTGTGCCTTAGGCACTGGTGCTGGTGCCACAACACTGCAACCCCTCACAGATACTGTACTTGGAGCACAGCAGTCACACGTGTTGCGAAGCATTTTTTTAAAAAAATTGTAAGTACACGCCCCTGTTAAACAGGGGCTGAAAAATTGTGCCTTAGGCACTGGTGCTGGTGCCACAACACTGCAACCCCTCACAGATACTGTACTTGGAGCACAGCAGTCACACGTGTTGCGAAGCATTTTTTTAAACAATTGTAAGTACACGCCCCTGTTAAACAGGGGCTGAAAAATTGTGCCTTAGGCACTGGTGCTGGTGCCACAACACTGCAACCCCTCACAGATACTGTACTTGGAGCACAGCAGTCACACGTGTTGCGAAGCATTTTTTTAAAAAATTGTAAGTACACGCCCCTGTTAAACAGGGGCTGAAAAATTGTGCCTTAGGCACTGGTGCTGGTGCCACAACACTGCAACCCCTCACAGATACTGTACTTGGAGCACAGCAGTCACACGTGTTGCGAAGCATTTTTTTATAAAAAATTGTATGTACACGCCCCTGTTAAACAGGGGCTGAAAAATTGTGCCTTAGGCACTGGTGTGGTGGCATGGATCATTGAGGAGGAGGAAGAGGATAGTCAGTGAACATAAGAGGACAGTCACTCAGCATCAGCATAGGCAGTCTTGAAGGGATGTGACATTAAAAATTATTCGGTTATATCCGCCTCAGGTGCCTGGTAGCTGGTGGTGATCCAAGACTGATTCATTTTGATGAAGGTCAGTCGATCAACCGAGGCGGTGGACAGGCGCACCCTATGATCGGTGACAAATCCTCCAGCAGCACTGAATGTGCGTTCGGAAAGAACGCTGGAGGCAGGACAGGCCAGTAGCTCAATTGCATACTGTGCAAGCTCTGGCCAGTGATCCATCCTCAGGACCCAGTAAGCCAGAGGATTTTCGGTTGGAAAGGTGTCCAAGCCTGACCTTGCCCCAAGGTATTCCTGCACCATGTATATCAGACGCTGGCGATGGTTGCTGGAACCGATCATACCTTGGGGCTGCGGACTAAAAAATTGTCTGAACGCATCGGTCAGACGTCCACCTTCCCCACCGCTCCTTCTGCTACTGACCGAAGCCTCAGCAACTCGTCGCCCAGGACCAGGAGTTTGTAACCTCCCAGTTTCTGGGAACGGTTGCACAGACCTTTCTGCAAGGCCTCCCTGAGATGTCTCATCCTCTGCTCCCTCTGCGACGGCAAGATAAGGTCCGCAACCTTACCCTTGTACCGCGGATCAAGGAGAGTGGCCAGCCAGTAATGGTCCCTCTCCTTGATCCGAAGAACACGAGGATCCTTCCGCAGGCTTTGCAGGATCAGGGAGGCCATGCAGCGTAGGTTAGCTGAGGCATTCGGTCCGGAGTCTTCTGGGTCACTGAGGATGACATGATCGCCAGCCACCTCCTCCCAGCCACGTACAAGTCCACTGGTTTGTTGGGACTGTACATCAACCCTAAAAGACTGCTGCTGCTGATGCTGAGTGCCAGGCTCCACCTCCATGCTCACACAATCCTCCACCTCCTCCTCCTCCTCCTCCTCCTCCTCTTCCTGTGTGATGGGTGGGACAGAAGGAACACTGTCCGGATAAAGGGGGCCTTGAGAGGCAAGGAAGTCCTCCTCTTCCTGCCTCTGTTCTGCCTCAAGTGCCCTGTCCATTATCCCACGCAGCGTATGCTCCAACAGGTGGACAAGAGGGACAGTGTCACTGATGCATGCACTGTCACTGCTCTCCATCCTCGTGGCCTCCTCAAATGGTGAGAGGACAGTGCATGCATCCCTGATCATGCTCCACTGACGTGGGGAAAAAAAAAAACAAGCTCCCCTGACCCTGTCCTGGTGCCGTAGTCGCAAAGGTACTCATTGATGGCCCTCTGCTGCGTGTGCAGTCGCTGCAGCATGGCCAACGTTGAGTTCCACCTGGTGGGCATGTCACATATTAGGCGGTTCTTGGGAAGGTTCAGCTCCTTTTGCAGCTCAGTCAGCCGAGCACTGGCATTATAAGATCGGCGGAAATGCACACAGACTTTCCTGGCCTGCCTCAGGACATCCTGTAAGCCTGGGAACCTGCCCAAGAACCGCTGCACCACCAGGTTGAGGACGTGAGCCATGCAGGGCACATGGGTGAGCTGCCCCTGTCGCAGGGCGGAGAGGAGGTTGGTGCCATTGTCAGAAACGACCATTCCTGGCTTAAGCTGACGTGGCGTCAACCACCTCTCGGCCTGCCCCTGCAGAGCTGCCAGAACCTCTGGCCCAGTGTGGCTCCTGTCCCCCAAACACACCAGCGCAAGCACGGCATGGCATCTTTTTGCCTGCGTACTTGCGTAGCCCCTTGTACGCCTACGGAGCACCGCTGGTTCCAAGGACAGAGCACTGGAGGAAGAAGAAGAGGAGGGGGTGGAGGAGAGAGAGGTGTGTCACAACCAGTAGCAGTAGTAGCGTTTTGGAGGCGTGGTGGCGGAACAACCTCCAACACTACTGCACCTTGTCCTGCATCCCTCCCAGCTGCCAATAGAGTGACCCAATGGGCCGTGAAAGAAAGGTACCGTCCCTGTCCATGCCTGCTGGACCATGAGTCAGCGGTAATATGCACCTTACCGCTGACCGCCCTGTCCAGCGAGGCATGGACATTGCCTTCCACATGCCGGTAGAGAGACGGAATCGCCTTCCGTGAGAAAAAGTGGCGTTTGGGAACCTGCCACTGAGGAACCGCACATTGAACAAACTCACGGAAGGGGGCCGAGTCTACCAACTGAAAAGGCAGCAGTTGAAGTGCTAGCAATTTAGCCAAGCTAGCATTCAACCGCTGGGCATGTGGATGGCTGGGAGTGTACTTCTTTCTACGGTCCAGCAGCTGGGGCAGGGAAATTTGCCTGCTGCAATCGGACGTCGGTGTACTGCAAGTACTTGGTTGTGACACACCTAATTCTACACCTTCAGTCCTCTCAGAGCAGCTTTCAGAGAGGACTGAAGGTGTAGTGGGGATGGAGATCCCAGCTGATGAGGAGCAAGGAGAGGTCCGCTTAGTTCTTTGGTGTGGGTCTTTTATGTGTGCCTGCCAACGAGCTGCATGGCAGGTCGACATATGTCTGGTCATGCTTGTGGTGCCCAAGCGGCTGATGTTTTGGCCACGCGAGATTCGCTTGAGACAAATATTGCAAATAGCAGTGGTGCGATCTGATGCACTCGTCTCAAAAAAGGCCCACACCAAAGAACTTTTCTGATAACGTGCAGAGGCAACGCCCTGCACAGGCGGAGCTCTGCGGTGTTGTACAGTTGCTGTGCTGGCCTCTACCTGGCCTCCAGGGGGCATCCTGCCTCGTTGGACATGTGACGCCGCATCCTCCTCCTCCTCGTCCTCCTCCTCATCCTCTCTCCCTTCAGGCACCCACGTGGAGTCAGTGACCTCATCATCCCCTCCCTCTTCACCACTAGAGCAAACCTGGCAGTAAGCTGCAGCTGGTGGAACAGTACTGCCAGATTCCTCAAGCTGGGTATCATCATCCGAGCCTTCGAATCGTTGGGCATCCTCCTGGAGCATGTACCCAACACTGTGCTCAAAGAGTTCGGGGGACTCCTCAGGAGGACATGGTGGGTCTAGGGAAGGGGTGGCTGATGATGCCATTGAGTACGCGTTGGCAGCTGCTCTGCCAGTACCCTGAGCCTGGGTGAGAGAGGATGAGGAGGATGAGGAGGGCTTGGTCATCCATTCTACCAAGCCTTCAGCATGATGCGGCTCCACATGTCCAGCTGCCGAAAACAAAGACGCGCGTGTCCCATGGCCACGTGCTGATGACGATGCACGACCATGTCCACGGCCACGGCCACGTCCACTAGAAACAGAGCCTGCCTGCCCTGTGTTCTTGGCTCTGCACGCTCTGCCTCCCCTTGGCGGTCTTCCAGACATTGTAGTCGGTAGTCCTGTGGGTGCTGCTGAGAAGAAAATATAGGAGCTCTGTGTGATGCCACTAACACACTAGAAGTCCTATGGGTGCTTCTGCAAAGAAAATAGAGGAGCTCTGTGTGATGCCACTAACACACTAGAAGTCCTGTGGGTGCTGCTGAGAAGACAATATAGGAGCTCTGTGTGATGCCACTAACACACTAGAAGTCCTATGGGTGCTTCTGCAAAGAAAATAGAGGAGCTCTGTGTGATGCCACTAACACACTAGAAGTCCTGTGGGTGCTGCTGAGAAGAAAATATAGGAGCTCTGTGTGATGCCACTAACACACTAGAAGTCCTATGGGTGCTTCTGCAAAGAAAATAGAGGAGCTCTGTGTGATGCCACTAACACACTAGAAGTCCTGTGGGTGCTGCTGAGAAGACAATATAGGAGCTCTGTGTGATGCCACTAACACACTAGAAGTCCTATGGGTGCTTCTGCAAAGAAAATAGAGGAGCTCTGTGTGATGCCACTAACACACTAGAAGTCCTGTGGGTGCTGCTGAGAAGAAAATATAGGAGCTCTGTGTGATGCCACTAACACACTAGAAGTCCTATGGGTGCTTCTGCAAAGAAAATAGAGGAGCTCTGTGTGATGCCACTAACACACTAGAAGTCCTGTGGGTGCTGCTGAGAAGAAAATATAGGAGCTCTGTGTGATGCCACTAACACACTAGAAGTCCTATGGGTGCTTCTGCAAAGAAAATAGAGGAGCTCTGTGTGATGCCACTAACACACTAGAAGTCCTGTGGGTGCTGCTGAGAAGAAAATATAGGAGCTCTGTGTGATGCCACTAACACACTAGAAGTCCTATGGGTGCTTCTGCAAAGAAAATAGAGGATCTCTGTGTGATGGGACTAACACACTTCAAGTCCTATAGGTGCTTCTGGGAACAAAATATAGGTCTGTGTGATGGGACTAACACACTTCAAGTCCTATAGGTGCTTCTGGGAAGAAAATATAGGATCTCTGTATGATGGGACTAACACACTTCAAGTCCTATAGGTGCTTCTGGGAACAAAATATAGGTCTGTGTGATGGGACTAACACACTTCAAGTCCTATAGGTGCTTCTGGGAACAAAATATAGGATCTCTGTGTGATGGGACTAACACACTTCAAGTCCTATAGGTGCTTCTGGGAAGAAAATGTAGGTCTGTGTGATGGGACTAACACACTTCAAGTCCTATAGGTGCTTCTGGGAACAAAATATATGATCTCTGTGTGATGGGACTAACACACTTCAAGTCCTATAGGTGCTTCTGGGAAGAAAATATAGGTCTGTGTGATGGGACTAACACACTTCAAGTCCTATAGGTGCTTCTGGGAACAAAATATATGATCTCTGTGTGATGGGACTAACACACTTCAAGTCCTATAGGTGCTTCTGGGAAGAAAATGTAGGTCTGTGTGATGGGACTAACACACTTCAAGTCCTATAGGTGCTTCTGGGAACAAAATATATGATCTCTGTGTGATGGGACTAACACACTTCAAGTCCTATAGGTGCTTCTGGGAAGAAAATATAGGTCTGTGTGATGGGACTAACACACTTCAAGTCCTATAGGTGCCTTCTGGGAACAAAATATATGATCTCTGTGTGATGGGACTAACACACTTCAAGTCCTATGGGTGCTTCTGGGAAGAAAATATAGGTCTGTGTGATGGGACTAACACACTTCAAGTCCTATAGGTGCTTCTGGGAACAAAATATATGATCTCTGTGTGATGGGACTAACACACTTCAAGTCCTATGGTGCTTCTGGGAAGAAAATATATAGGTCTGTGTGATGGGACTAACACACTTCAAGTCCTATAGGTGCTTCTGGGAACAAAATATATGATCTCTGTGTGATGGGACTAACACACTTCAAGTCCTATAGGTGCTTCTGGGAAGAAAATATAGGTCTGTGTGATGGGACTAACACACTTCAAGTCCTATAGGTGCTTCTGGGAACAAAATATATGATCTCTGTGTGATGGGACTAACACACTTCAAGTCCTATAGGTGCTTCTGGGAAGAAAATGTAGGTCTGTGTGATGGGACTAACACACTTCAAGTCCTATAGGTGCCTCTGGGAACAAAATATATGATCTCTGTGTGATGGGACTAACACACTTCCAGTCCTATAGGTGCTTCTGGGAAGAAAATATAGGTCTGTGTGATGGGACTAACACACTTCAAGTCCTATAGGTGCCTCTGGGAACAAAATATAGGATCTCTGTGTGATGGGACTAACACACTTCAAGTCCTATAGGTGCTTCTGGGAAGAAAATGTAGGTCTGTGTGATGGGACTAACACACTTCAAGTCCTATAGGTGCTTCTGGGAACAAAATATATGATCTATGTGTGATGGGACTAACACACTTCAAGTCCTATAGGTGCTTCTGGGAAGAAAATATAGGTCTGTGTGATGGGACTAACACACTTCAAGTCCTATAGGTGCTTCTGGGAACAAAATATAGGAGCTCTGCCTGCCACGAACACACTACAAGTCCTATAGGTGCTTCTGGGAACAAAATATATGATCTCTGTGTGATGGGACTAACACACTTCAAGTCCTATAGGTGCTTCTGGGAAGAAAATATAGGTCTGTGTGATGGGACTAACACACTTCAAGTCCTATAGGTGCTTCTGGGAACAAAATATAGGAGCTCTGCCTGCCTGCCTGCCACGAACACACTACAAGTCCTATAGGTGCTTCTGGGAACAAAATATAGGAGCTCTGCCTGCCTGCCACGAACACACTACAAGTCCTATAGGTGCTTCTGGGAACAAAATATAGGAGCTCTGCCTGCCTGCCACGAACACACTACAAGTCCTATAGGTGCTTCTGGGAACAAAATATAGGAGCTCTGCCTGCCTGCCACGAACACACTACAAGTCCTATAGGTGCTTCTGGGAACAAAATACAGGAGCTCTGTTTGCTGCCAGTGCCTGCCTGCCACGAACACACTACAAGCCCCTCTTTCTAAATCAATCTTTCTAAATGAATCTATCTAACTCAATCTCTCTAAGTAAATCTCTCTAACTAACTAAATCCAGCAGAGTGACACAGAACGATCCTGCTCTATCTACGCCGGAACAGCATGTGACCGGCGCAGACGGCGTGGCGGCCTTTTATAAGAGGGGGCGTGTACTAAAGCCCCTGAGCTGTAATTGGCTACAGGCGTCCTGCCTGTAGCCAATTATGGCTCTTCGAGTTTCCGGCGCTGTGATTGGCCAAGCATGCGGGGTCACAGTGCATGCTTGGCCAATCATCAGCCAGCAATGCACTGCGCCGGCCGCGCCGGCCGCAATGCATTGCGGGGCCGCTCGCATCACACGAATGTGATGCGAACGGCCCAAATAGTTCTGGGCTCGCCGATCGAGCGAACGCCCGGTGCTTGATGCGAACATGGGTTCGCATCGAGCACCGGGCCCATCCCTAATTACAACCTTGGGCACCATTTGATGACATCACTGGTTGATAAGGAGGTTGTCGGCCGTCTGCACAGCATTCTTGTTTGCCCCTCCTCTGCCCCTCTCTTTCAGCATTGGGGTTGCATTAGCTGCGTGAAGGAGAAGAGAAGTGCTGGAATATTAATCAGTACCAGTGAGCAAAGTTATATTTACTTTGTGAGAATACCTCACCTCTAATGTTGGGTGTCCTACATGGTTAAGTCCTCCTGCATTATGTAAAATTATTTGTTTCCTTTTTTTTACATTTTGTAATGGGGTGCCTTGAGATTGCGCATCATTTTAAAGGGTTCTGTGGCTGAAAATAAGTTTAAGAAGCACTGGTAGTGGGTAAAATTGGAAAGCTATCAAAATCACACCTATAGATTACTTAAAGGTCTGTGAGAGTTCACAGACTTGTGACTAGGAGAAGTAATAAGAACAATGTCTTCTGTAAAAATGTTAAATGCATCCTCAGTGATCATGGAAAGATGTGGGTGCAGTATATTAGGAAGTGAGTGATAGTGTGACCTGGGTACTGCAGGATTTGATAACTTTATCTCTTAAATATAAAGAAAACTCAAGGAGGAGAAAATTAATCAAAAGATAAAGTCAGAATCTCTATTAAACTGCCACCAATTTCTTAAAAGCTAAGGCAAGGCAAAGCCATAACTTTAGTGGTGTTACTATACTTTGGCTTCATGTACTGTATCTGTCCCAAAAATTGTTAGCAGTTTTATTATACAGTGCCTTGAAAAAAGTATTCATACCCACTGAAATTTTCCACTTTTTGTCATGTTACAACCAAAAACGTAAAAAAAAAAAAAAAAAAAAAAATTGGGGGATTTTATGTGAAAGATCAACACAAAATGGCACATAATTGTGAAGAGAAAGGAAAATGATAAATGGTTTTCAATTTTTTTTTTTTTTTTACAAATAAGTCAATACTTTGTAGAACAACCTTTCGCTGCAATTACAGCTGCAAGTCTTTTTGGGTAGGACTCTACCCAAAATTGCTCAAGCTTTGTCAGATTGGATGGAGAGCATCTGTGAACAGCAATTGTCAAGTCTTGCCACAGATTCTCAATTGGATTTAGGTCTGGACATTGACTGGGCCATTCTAACATATAAATATGCTTTGATCTAAACCATTTTATTTTAGCTCTGGCTGTATTTTAGTTTAGGGTCGTTGTCTTGCTGGAAGGTGAACCTCCCCCAGTCTAAAGTCTTTGCAGACTCTAACAGGTTTTCTTCTAAGATTGCCCTGTATTTGGCTCCATCCATCTTCCCATCAACTCTGACCAGCTACCCCGTTCCTGTTGAAGAAAAGCATCCCCACAACATGTGTTTCACGGTGGGGATGGTGTGTTCAGGGTGATGTGCATTGTTAGTTTTTAAAGAATTTTAAACTCAGCGCTTCACCTATAAGCTACTAATATGCATGTATACATATATATGTATACATTAGTAGCTTGTAGGTGCAGAGCTGAGTTTAAAATTCTTTTGTCACTTTTTTGGGGTACTTACCTTGCACTACAGCAGCAGCCCTAGTATACACTCTTTTATTTCCACAGGGCGGGTCTTTAATTATATTTTTTCAGTGTTCGTTTTTAGCCACACATAGCGTTTTGCTTTTAGCTCAAAAAGTTTAATTTTGGTGTCACCTGACCAGTCCCCCACATGGCTTCTCACAAGCTGCAAACGGGACTTCTTATGGCTTTCTTTCAACAATTGCTTTCTTCTTGCCACTCTTCCATAAAGGCCAGACTTGTGGAGTGCACAACTAAAGCCCCATACACACGGTCGGATTTTCCGATGGATTCTGTCCTATCGGACAATGTTGTCGGAAATTCCGACCGTGTGTAGGCACCATCGGACAGTTTCCATCGGATTGTCCGACGGACAAAGTTCTATCTCCTGCTCTATAAATATTCCGACAACAAAGTCCGATCATACCAATTCCGATCGTGTGTAGCGAATTCCGATGAACAAAGTGCCACGCATGCTCAGATCACATTACAAGACCAAAGCTATTGGCTACTAGCCTCTACGTAGTCCCGTCGTAGGCAACAAACGTCACCACGTTCAGAATGATCGGATTTTCCGACAACTTTGTCCGACCGTGTGTATGCAACACCAGTGTCGGACTAAATCCGTCGGACCAAATCCAATGGATTTGGTGGTCGGATTTTCCGACCGTGTGTATGGGGCTTAATAGTTGTCCTGTCGACAGATTCTCCCACCTGAGCTGTGGATCTCTGCATCCTCTAAAGTTAGCATGGACCCTTGGCTGCATCTCTGATTAATGCTTTCCTTGCCCGGCCTGTCAGTTGAGGTGGACGGTCATGTCATGTCTGGAAGGAAAGACGGTCATGTCTTTCCTTCCAGTTCACAATTACAGTATGTGCCACTTTGTGTTGATCTATCACATAAAATTCCTAGTAAAATACATTTACGTTTTTGGTTGTAACATGACAAAATGTGGAAAATTTCAAGGGGTATGAATACTTTTTTCAAGGCACTGTATGATGAACTATATAATATATATGAAAAAAAATGCATATTCTCAATCGAAGAATGTTTAGAATCAATCCACAATACTTGGTTTACTTGAAGTAATTCTGTGTATACAACTGTTTTATCAGAGAGGCTTCCATTGTTTGATAAAAGACAATAATTATTATTTTTATTTTTCTATTATTAGTTACTTTAGCTCTAGACCGATGTTACAGCTAATACTACTTTTTTTTCTATGCTTATCTTGTCTGCTAACTTTCTCTGTATTCCTCATCTTTTATTCGACACACTAAACTCTGGTTTAAAAAAATAAATACAAATAAAGTATGTATTGTTAACTCAAATACAGTCCATTCTATTGCTCTCAGCCTCCCTCAAGTCAAAAGATTTTTTATTAAAACATTTTTTTTGCTGTTGTGCTCCGGCTTCCTGTTAGAGGGTGTTCCTTCTTCATGACTCCACTATATGTAGGATCGTAGCCACCCTCTCTTGCTCACCTCTAAGATAAACGGACTAGGGATAAGCCGAACAACTCCCCCAGTTCTGTTAGCAATAGAACATGACAACAGGCAAAAAATTTGTTTGAACACGCAAGCACTATGTCTATGGGACACGAACATGAAAAATCAAAAGTGCTAATTTCAAAGGTTTATATGCAAGCTATTGCCATAAAAAGTGTTTAGGGACCCGGGTCCTGCCCCAGGGACAATGTATCAATGCAAAAAAAGTTTTAAAAACTGAAGTTTTTTCAGGAGCATTGATTTTAATAAAGCTTAAAGTGAAACAATAAAAATTAAATATTCCTTTAAATATCTTTATAAACAGGTGGTGGTGCCACAACACTGTAAGTCCTCACAGTTACGCTTGTTGGGTGCAGGAACGGGCCCTGCTATGAAATATTATATCAATAATTGTAATTACAAGCCCCTGTTAAACAGGGGCAGAAAAATTGGGCTTAGGGTGGTGGTGCCACAGCACTGTAACCCCTCACATATACTCTTGTTGGGCGCAGGAACGGGCCTGCATAGAAATATTGTATCAAAAAATTTAATTACATGCCCCTGTTAAACTGGGGCAGAAAAGTTGGGCCTCGGGTGGTGGTGGTGCAACAACACTGTAACCCCTCACAGATACTCTTTTTGGGCAAAGGGAACATTCCCTGCTGTGAAATATTATATCAAGAATTGTAATTACATGCCTCTGTTAAACAGGGGCAGAAAAATTGGGCCTTGGGTGGTGGTGCCCTAAATCAAAAATATTGTTGGAAGCTAGCATCATCAAAATTAAGGAGGAATAGAATAGTCAGCATAGGCAGTCTTCAAGGGATCCCACATCCATAGAAAATTCAATCAGTTACATCTGCATCAGGTGCTTGATAGCTGCTGATCCAAGACTGATTCATTTTTATGAATGTGAGCCTATCAACGGAGTCTGTGGACAGGCGCACTCTATGATCCGTTACAAACCCTCCAGCAGCACTGAATGTGCATTCAGAAAGAACGCTGGATGCAGGACAGCCCGGTAGCTTGACCAGTTGAGTAAGTTCTGGTCAGTAGTCCATCCTCAAGACCCAGTAACCCAGTGGATGCTCTGTTGGAAAGGTCTCCAAGTCTGCTCTTGCCCCTAAATATTCCTGCACCATGTAATGCAGATGCTGGTGAGGGTTGCTTGAACAGATCAGACCTTGGCGCTGAGGACTGAAAAATTGTTTAAAGGCATTGGTCAGCCAGCCACCTTCTATACTGCTCTTCCTCTGACTGAACGAAGCCTCAGCAACACAATGTCCAGCACCAGGAAATTGTAACCTCCCAGGGTCTGGAAATGTATTGCACAAACCTTTCTTCAAGGCCTCCTAAAAATGTTTAATCTTCTGCTCCCTCTGCAAAGGCAGGATGAGTTCTGCAACCTTACCCTTGTAATGTGGATCAAGAAGGGTGCCAGCCAGTAATGATCCCTAGACATGTGCAATTCGTTTCGTTTTTTTTTCGTTTTTAGTTTTTTTTCGTTATTTTCCATTCGCGCTTCTCAGTTTTCTGACTCAGATCGTTACTGCTCTTCAGTTTGTGCTTGTCGTGCGTATCTGTTTATTAGTGCGTGTAGTCAGTTCGCATTTGTTGGTCATTGCGGCCTATATCTTGATATAGGACGCTTTGATTTGCACTGCTTATTGTGTGCTCGTTGCTGGTATTCACTTCGTTCTTTCAGGCCTTGCTGTTTATCGGTGCTTTCTGTTTGTCGTTCTGACCAGCCGACCTTTTGTGACCTTCTGAGCGATGTTTCCCGTGCGTACTCGTCGCCGAGTTCGTGCTGTACGCGGAATTGGTGTCGGGCTTTTAGCTTTGACCCAAGACCCGTCCATGAACAGAGTGACGAGGAGTATGTGGACCAAGAATTGGTTGCTTCAGCGTGACCAGTTCTCGCACATGCCTTTGCTTCGTGAGATCCGGGAGAATAATCCTGATGATTTCAGGAACTTTCTCAGGATGACGGACCCCGATTTCGTTTTCGTACGAATGAACGCTGGCTTTCCCAAGGTCATTCGAATCGAACCAATGGCCCATCAGAAGTGGGGGGATTGATGGGGGGTGAGTAATCTGTGAAGGGGAGCCTCTACTTTTCTGTGCAAATACTTTCCAGCCTCCAATTTTAGACAATGCTCTTGTCCAAGATGTTGATTGTCTAATCTGCTTGCAATGTTTAGGTGCAAAGTGACTAATTTTTTTTTCTTGTTTCACTCCACAGTTCCCTTCCACGCCACAGGAATGGCAGACTGTGGCCTCCCACTTTGCCAGCCGTTGGGACTTTCCTAACTGCGGAGGGGCAATTGATGGGAAACACGTCCGCATCGTCCCACCGCCAACTCGGGGTCCTACTATTATAATTATAAAGGGTTTAATAGTGTAGTGATGTTGGCGGTGGTGTCGGCAACATACGAGTTTATGTATGTGGACGTGGGGATCCTAAACATTACGCACACGGAGTTCTACTGGCGTCTCCAAAGTGGGAGTCTGTGCTTGCCACCTCCAGAGGAGAATGCCGAAGGACTCCCCTTCGTCTTTGTCGCAGATGAAGCGTTTGCGTTGACTCCCCATGTGATGAGGCCGTTCCCGATGAGGACCCTCACCCCGGACCAGAGGGTCTTCAACTACAGGCTGTCCAGAGCCAGAAGAGTTGTGGAGAACGCTTTTGGCATCCTGGCCAGCCGCTTCCGCCTGTTCCTGACGGCCTTATCATTCGAATCGTACAAATCCGAATAACGAATCCTAACGAATCATTCGAATCGAACGAATCCGAAAAACAACGAAAATCCGAAAAAACAAATTAGAAACAACGAATGTACTAATGAAGAAAATCCGAAAAACGAAAACGAACGAAAAAATTCGTACATTCGTAACTTTTTTTTTTTTGTTGAATTGGTCATTTTCCGTGTCCCTTACAATGGTGCTGCTAAACGTGCTTCGAATGGATTGAACAAAAAAATTCGTACATTCGTAACTTTTTTTTCGATTCGTAACTTTTTTTCGATTCGTAACAGGCTTTGCAGAATCAGGGAGGCCATGCAGAGTAAGTTTGCAGAGGCATTCGGTTTGATACTGGGTCACTAAAGATCACATGATCCGTAACAACCTCCTCCCAGCCATGTACAACTCCTTGGGTTTCTGGGGACTGAAAACCATCCCTTGAAGACTGCTGCTGAGTGTTATCCTCCATGTCCATGCTGACAAAATCCTCCTCCTCTTCTTCCTGTGTGTTTGGCAGGCCCGCAGAAATGCTATCTGTATAAAGGGGGCCTTGAGAGGCAAGGAAGCCCTCCTCTTCCTCCTAATGTTATGCCTCAAGTGCCTTGTCCATTATTCCACGAAGTGTGTGCTCCAACAGGAAGACTAGAGGGACAGTGTCACTGATGCATGCATTGTCGCTGCTCACCATCCTTGTGGCCTCCTCAAATGGTGACAGGACAGTGCATGCATCCTTGACCAGTAGCCACTGGCGTGGCAAAAAGAAGCCAAGCTCCCCTGACCTTGTCCTGGTGCCATACTTGCACATGGCCCTCTGCTGCATGTGCAGCTGCTGCAGCATTGCCAACATTGAGTTCCACCTGGTGGGTATGTCACAAATGAGGCAGTGGGTGGGCAGGTTGCATTCCCTTTGAATGTCAGCCAGCCGAGCACTGGCATTATGACCGGTGGAAATGACCACAGACTGTTTTGGCCTGCCTCAGGAGATCCTGTAAGCCTGGGTACCTGCTCAAGAACCACTGCACCACCAAATTCAAGACGTGTGCCAAACATGGAACATTAAATATAGTGTTGGTGTCCTTCGCGCTGTTTCTGAACTAGATACTATAATTAGATTGATCAATAAGTTAATAAAACTGGGATGAAAATAAATAAATAAAGTGCCAGCACGAATGCTGTATGTGGAAAATTCCTAAAAAGCCGCAAAATCTAAGGGTGAACACAATCCCGTAAATGACAAGTGATAAGTGATGATTTTGCTCTAATGTGCACCAAGATAATAAAGGAAGTGTAAATGTGAAGTAAAATGGAAACGTGTATCCAGTGAAACATAAACTATATAAATACTAGTAGTAACTAACCAGTAACACATTCATCAATGAACATACACTAACCATAATAAATAAAATAATTATATAAGTATATAAAATGAGGTACCCAATAAGTGACCAAAAGTGCAACAGGTGCTAAAAAAGGTGACAGAGCACTCAAATTATCACAATGAATAAATTATATAAATAAATACTCTCTATAAATAAATATAGTAAAGTGCAAAATGTGAACCACAGATAGGAATGGATAAATCAACGTAAATGTGTATATCCAATGGGTGGAGGATTAAAGGTGGTGACTCAAAGTTCATGTGGAAGTGAAAAATATATATTACTGCCCAGATAAAAAACAGGCTCTGGAAGTGTCTTTAAATAAAACAAGTAATATTCTTCTCTCTCCAAAGTGGGGGATGTTGGGTAGTGAGGACCTGATCCTGAATAGTGCTCTCTAGCCTCTCACCTCTACGATGATATCAAGGGGCATCCAAAACGGCACAGGTAATCAGCTCCACTTCCACATTCCCACTTGGGTGGCTCCCAAACCGAAACTGCTTCTGCTGAAATGGATCCAATCTGACTCCTTACACAGTATCTCCCTTCCCTGTTAGCCTCTGATAAAGGATATCCCTCCAAATTCTTGTATGCGATAGGGGCTGCGATCCCGCAGTGGTAACTCGCTCAAGGTGGAATGGGGATAAAGGCAAAAACAAAGCGGGGACCCAATCGTGAAGTATGTCTCAATGGTACAAACTTTTAATGGTAAATAAAATCCTTACATTAAAAATGGTGTACAAACAGCAAGACAGATGGCAATTTGCTGTCCGTTCTCCAGCACTTCCGGTATCGTGTGTCCGGCCAATCCCTACACGTTGCGTCACGTGCTCGTGACTTCATCAGGGGATTGATTTATTTAAAGACACTTCCAGAGCCTGTTTTTTATCTGGGTAGTAATATATATTTTTCACTTCCACATGAACTTTGAGTCACCACCTTTAATCCTCCACCCATTGGATATATACATTTACGTTGATTTATCCATTCCTATCTGTGGTTCACATTTTGCACTTTACTATATTTATTTATAGAGAGTATTTATTTATTCATTGTGATAATTTGAGTGCTCTGTCACCTTTTTTAGCACCTGTTGCACTTTTGGTCACTTATTGGGTACCTCATTTTATATACTTATATAATTTTTTTATTTATTATGGTTAGTGTATGTTCATTGATGAATGTGTTACTGGTTAGTTACTACTAGTATTTATATAGTTTATGTTTCACTGGATACACGTTTCCATTTTACTTCACATTTACACCTCCTTTATTATCTTGGTGCACATTAGCGCAAAATCATCACTTATCACTAAACATGGAACATTGGTCAAGTGTCCCTGTCAGAGGGTGGAGAGAAGGTTGGTGCCATTGTCACATACAACAATTCCTGGCTGAAGCTGGCATGGTGTTAACCACCTCTGAGCCTGCCCCTGCAGAGCTGGCAGAATCTCTGCCCCAGTGTGACTCCTGTCCCCTAAGCAGACCAACTCAAGCACCGCATGGCATATTTTTGCTTGACTGCTTGCGTAGCCCCTTGAACACTTATGGAGCACCGCTGGTTCAGAGTACAAATCTGCTGAAGAGGCCATAGAGGATGAAGAAGAGGAGAGGGTGGAGGAGAGAGCTGTGGCAGAATCACCACTAGCATTTTGGAGGCGTGGTGGTGGAACAAGCTCCAACATTACTGAACCCTATCCTGCATCCTTCCCAGCTGCCAGCAGAGTTACCCAGTGTGCCATGAAGGAAAGGTAACGTCCCTGCCCATGCCTGCTGGACCATGAGTCAGCTGTAATATGCACCTTACTGCTGACCGCCCTGTAAAAAACATTGCCTTCCACATGCCGGTAGAGAGCCGGAATGGCCTTCCGTGAAAAGAAATAGCGTTTTGGAACCTGCCACTGAGGTACAGCACATTCCACAAATTAACGAAAGGGGCCAGAGTCTACCAGCTGAAAAGAAAGCAGTTGTAGTGCTAGCAATTTTGCCAAGCTAGCATTCGGACGCTGAGCATGTGGATGGCTGGGACAAAACTTCTTTTTACAGTTCAGCAACTGGGGTAGGGAAATTTGCCTGCTAAAATCAGATAGTAGTGTACTGCTAGCAGATATGCAGCAAGTACTTGGGACACCTATTGCTACACCTTCATTCCTCTTAGTGTGATGCAATAGGGTGACTGCCCTTACGCTGCCCCCTAGAGTACATCCTGCCTCGTTGGAGTTGTGCCACCTCCTCTCTTCTCTCAGGCACCCAAGTAGAGTCAGTGACCTCATCATCCCCTCCAACCTCGTCACTGGAGCAAACTTGGCAGTATGCTGCAGCTGGGGGAACATGACTGCCAGTTTCTTGTCCTTCTTGGGCATCCTCTCTCTCTAGGCTCACGTTACTCCCTTCTTTAACCTGAGAACCAACATCAGAGCCTTCAAATCGCTGTGCATCCTCCAGCAGCATGTACCCGACACTGTGATCGAATAGTTCTGGGGACTCCTCCGTGCATGATGGTGGGGCTACGGAAGGAGCGACTGTGGACGATCCAAGAAGCCGGTGGAATAGGCCGCTTTGGCAGCTGCATTGGAAGGCAAACTTCTGTGAGCCTGGGTGACAGAGGATGAGGATGGCTTTGTTATCCACTCTACCAACTTTTCTGCATGTTCTGGCTCAATAACACGGCCAGCAGCAGAAAAAAAAGGACAAGCGTGCCTCATGGCCACCTGCAGAGGATGCACCATGTCCATGACTAGCACTGTTGACTGTAGACGCAGAGGCTGCTTGCCCTCTTTTAGTGGCCTGGGAGCATCTGCCTCTGCTTGGCGACCTTCTGGACATGATGTATATTTTGTTTTGCAACACCACACTACACTGTATTAGATACTGTGTACACAATCAGAGGTGTATTAGAAACTCTACACACTGTATTAGATACTATGTACACTGCTTGCACTGTATTAGCAACTGGATGCACTGTATTTTATACTGTGTACACCACCAGAAGTGTAGTTAAAATGGTACACACTGTATTAGATACTGTGCGCACCGCCTGCACAGTATTAGCAACTACAGTGGTGTGAAAAAGTGTTTGCCCCCTTCCTCTTTTCCTGTTCCTTTGCATGTTTGTCACACTTAAGTGTTTCGGAACATCAAACCAATTTAAACAATAGTCAAGGACAACACAAGTAAACACAAAATGCAATTTGTAAATGAAGGTGTTTATTATTAAAGGTGAAAAAAAATCCAAACCATCATGGCCCTGTGTGAAAAAGTGATTGCCCCCTAAACCTAATAACTGGTTGGGCCACCCTTAGCAGCAACAACTGCAACCAAGCGTTTGCGATAACGTGCAATGAGGCTTTTACAGCGTCCTGGAGGAATTTTGGCCCACTCATCTTTGCAGAATTGTCCTAATTCAGTTACATTAGAGGGTTTTCGAGCATGAACAGCCTTTTTAAGGTCATACCACAACATCTCAATAGGATTCAGGTCAGGACTTTGGCTAGGCCACTCCAAAGTCTTCATTTTGTTTTTCTTCAGCCATTCGGTGGTGGACTTGCTGGTGTGTTTAGGATCATTGTCCTGCTGCAGAACCCAAGTTCGTTTCAGCTTGAGTACACGAACAGATGGTCGGACATTCTCCTTCAGGATCTCTTACTTTCTTTCTCAATTGGAATTTCTTTGGGTCTCGGCATGACAGCAGAATCCTATTTAAGTGATGCATTGTGAGTTGGCAATTTTGTGGCTATCTCACGGCAAGTCTTCCAGGTCCCTGAAGCAGCAAAACAGCCATGCAAAGGAACAGACCATCACACTACCACACTGTACCATATTTTGTACTGTTGGTGTATACTGTATGTTACTTTTTCTGAAATGTGTCAGTGTTCCTTCTAACGCCCCTCCTCCCCAGATATACATTGGACACACACCTTCCAAAGAGTTCCACTTTTGTCTCATCGGCAATGGGGCTCCACAGAAAAGTGTTTGTCCCAAATGTCTTGGGTGTGGGTTATCATCAAGATGTGTTGTGGAGAAATTGTGTGTTGTGTGGGCAAGTGGAAATATCAATCACAATGAAACTTTAATTCTAAAAGGTGGTTGGGAGAAAGGTTTTAGTACTGATGTTTTAAAGCTGAACTTCAGGATAATCATATATTATCTAAATACAAGAGTTATGTGTATTCTTACTTGAGTCTTGGTGTATTTTGTGTATTTCTTCTAGATCTGTACAGTAATCCTGAGTGAAACTGTGCCTCTGTGCAGGCAGGAGCTTTCTGTAATAAAGACCGATCACTGCTTCTCTCTCTTCTTGTGCAGGGTGATTGGTCTTGTCTCCGCCCTCTCCTGTAGTTTTTTTCTGGATGTCTATGCTGGGCCCCTCCCATAGAAAATGTAAGAATTACTGCGCTGTCCTACAATTATAGTGACCCAATGTGAATGGTGTACCATAAACCCAAAATAAACAAAAAAACAAAAGATAAAAATAGCTGCTGCAGTTGTAAATGCGAGATACCCACACTAACAAGACTAAATAAAAAACAAACAGCTGCGCTGCAAACAGCCATATAAGTGTTAACTATATCGCAAAAGTGTGACAAATATGTGACTTCAAATTCAGCTAGGATAAGTACAATGAGTATACACCTCCTAGAACATATGCAAGTGATGAGTGGTTTCAGTAGTAAAAGTCCATAGCTCCGCTCTCTGCATAAGTTATGTAACAGCACAATGAAGATGTCACCTCTAATTTTACAAGATCATTTATGTGTTTGTAAATGCATCTAGTGCACGCAAAGTAGATTTATAACCTTTGTGGCTATTGAAGAATATATTTAAATGAGAGTTTTTGTTGTGCCTGGATTTCAGCTTTAAAAGGAGAAGTATAGCCAAAGCTATTTTGTCTATACTTTTGCTGTAGGTCACAGCAGTGCAGTTGGGTGTGCACTCCTGTGACCTGTTTTCAGCAGACTAAAGTCCGCTGTCAACTGACATCACTCAGCCGATCATGGCTTGGGAAAGGTCCAGACCATATGGTCGGGATCCACCCAGAAGCCTGGATCGGCACCTGGCTCAGCCTCCCAGCCCCTCCAGCCCCTCCACAGTCCAGAGCTGGAGGGGAGAGCAGAGAGCCGCAGACGGACAGTCCCAGCTCTCTGCTCAGAGCAGAGGGGGAGAACTGAGCGATCAGTAGTGTTTGATTGCTCAGTTTTCACTGCAGAGCTGGCAGGGAATGGGTTCAACATCAGATTGATGCTGCATCCACATGGGTGATTATAAATGATTTCTCTTTTAAAGCTTAACGCCAGGCAAACACCTAAATATACAGATGAGATACATACTTCACATGGAAGCTGTTTTACTTATCAAAGGATTTGTTTGCACCTATCCATAAAATACTAAGATTAACACAGCTCTACCTGACAGAGCAGGAGACCTTAATATTCTCTCCTGCAGTTAAAGTGGAGGGCCCACAAAAAAAAAAAAATTAAAAGTCAGCAGCTACAAGTACTGCAGCTGCTGACTTTTAATAATCGGACACTTACCTGTCCCTGGGTCCAGCGATGCAGGGGAATGAGACCCCCCCTCGTTCCCCGCTCCACTTGCGGCGCCGGCATTCCTTATGTGGGCACCCGGCTGTGGCTTCACAGCCGGGCACCCACTGCGCATGCGCGAGCGGTGCCGTGCGCCGTGATTCGACGCTCACTCATCTGGGACACATGACAGGTCCCAGATGACTGTGCGTCGCCTAGGGGAAGTGACGTCATTGCCCGGGCAATGAAGGTGGCAGACTATGAGGGACCCCCTAGCAACAGGCATTTAGAGGTGAGTAAAAAAAAAAAAAAAATTTCCAATTATTTTTTTTATTTTTTTTTTATGATTTTTAAGGCAAATTTTTTTTTTTTTGGTGGCAACACCACTTTTTTATGTCCTGTTTTCCAGCCTGTAACCTCTGAAAAGTGATTTCTGGTGGATCGATTTTCAGAGCTGTTTCACAGGTAGGGAAGTAGCAATTCTTTTTTTTTTTTTTTTTTTTTAACTGCCCATGGTGTGTAAACACACTCAAACTTCACCCGGTGCCAAAAAAATGTGCACACACATAAAGAGTGAAACACAAAAACATGCAACAGGTGTACACAAGCCCTCTAAAATCAGAGTGCCTTGCCCTGATCCCCCAGGGCGTTAAGCTCCAGACGGGGACTGGGGTACTTGCACTTGGTCCAGCTGGCTGAAACCAGACAGACCCCATTCTCTGGAGGGTCTGCGGAAACAGACCCATCCAAGTACTAGGTGGGGCTCCCCTCCGACCAGGAATAAAAAAATTCCTCCGGTCCCAGACAAAAGGCCCAGCCCAGGAGGCAGGTGAGAAAAAAAAAAGTGTGCTATGGTGCAGTGACCGTGGTGCCATAAATCAAAGTGACCCTCACTCACAGTGACGTTACGGCACCCCTGTATTGCCACTCCAGGGGCACATATACCATGGGCTTCTTTCCAACCCTGGCCCACAGCCAGATCAGCGCAGCCCCCACCCCTACCAGGAAGGCCTGGAGCTCTGAGAGCTTAAATTAGAGCCCTGGACACAAGCGCTCAACCACCACTCCCATCGCTCCTACCTAATTACATTCAGGAAATACTAACCGCCCCCCTGGTGGGAAAGGGGGGCCAGTGTTCTTTCCCAAAAAACTGACAGGGGCAAGGACCACACCAATCTAGGCCAGAAGACCAGGGACCTGGCCCTTCGGCCAGATCGGTGCAGCACCCATCCTCCCCAGGAGCACCTTTCTGGCCAGCTCAGACACAACCAATCATCAGCCTCTATGACCAAAGAGCGCCGACGTGGCCCCTACCGAAACAGACCGTCCAGATACAATTACATTCCATTTGGGAGTAGCATAGCGCCTCCTCTGGCAACTGATAAGAACAGATACTACACTTGTGTAGCGGTGTAGTTGCCACTAGTAACAAACATCCACCAAATCACCCCGCTGCCAGACCTTCATATATCACCTCAGAGACAAGGAACAGTCATTTCCTTTGTTTTTTTTGTTTTTTATTGGGGGGGTATAACTTGGTTGGGGAAAGGGGTATATGGGATGCCCATAGATCAAATGTTTTGCCATCATATTTATAGGTTTTATAGATTAGAACTTAGTTTGAGCTTGAAGGAATGATGCGCATGTTTAACAGCTACAGTCTCTTCCCCTGCATCACCATGCAAACTATTGCTCCTCCTCTGTGTAACTCCTGCAGACTATTGCTTCCAGAAATTCCCTGTCAATGACCGTGTAATGACGAGGATTTCACCCATGACCGTGTAAGTGTGAAGTTCCCAGAAATCCTCTCCTCCTGCACAAACTTATACTGTAGCACATTAATTTCTTGTCACATCTTCTTCTGTAAGCAAAAGAACCCACTCTAAATAGTCTCTAATGCTGACTCTGCTTGCTGCTACTAGGCCAGAGGCCTGCAGTACCTCTCCCCGGAGGCCTAGTAGGTTAAAAGCATGTGCTGAACGGTGGACTACTGTTCCCAGCTAGCCCATCCTGCACATCGATTTACCACTATTCACCACAGTCTCTCCTCTGATCCAGGATTCCTCATCAATGACCATGTAATGAGGACTTCACCAATGACCGTGTAAAGGTGAAGTTCCCTCACAGACTTCCTGGCATGTCTCCACATCCAGCCCTCCACTGTGGTACACTCACCGGCCTCTCTCTGCCCAGAGTCCATGATAGAGAATTTAACCGGACCGTACGTTCCGACAGCTTCACCTGCCCCTCTGCTCCAGGAGTTCCTCATCAATGACCTTGCAATGATGAAGACTTCACCAATGACCATGTAAATGTGTAGTCTCCTCACAGTTCTCCCCGGGCCTTCTCCTGCACTCTACGCACACCCCCCCCCCCCCCCCAGATGGGGATGCCCTCCTGCTGCTGTCTAGTACTCCATTCTCCACTTCTCCCGGCTGACAACTCCACCTAGTGGCCTGTTACTTCAGCTTATATAGGAGACCCGACCCCTGCCAATTCCAGTTGGGGATTGGCCAGAGCTCCCACATGAGCTGCCTGCCACTCCAGGTGGTCACACCCACTTCAACAATAACCACTCCCTGTCCCCAGATCAAAGCAGACAGGCCTAGCTCAAAGCATAGGCCTGCCGAAATTTACCTGTGCTGACAGTCTCCCTAGCAAAAAATCCTATACTAGCACCTACCTATGGTAAAGGGTGCTACACTTGATCTTAGCCAAAAGGCAGAAAAGCCACTGCGAAGTGTCAGGGCTACTATACATTGTGTGATTGAAGCGGCAATGTAAACATCCCTTGTGATAGAAATAAGGCATGACAGGTCCTATTTATGGAGACATCTGGGGTCTATAAGACACCAGATATCGCCTCTACCTTGGAAAGCAAGAGATAAAAAAAAAAAAAAAAAGCCAACTCTATGATAAAATTACACTTATGTGAAACGCTCCAAAACACTACAGGTATACAACTGTATCATACTCCGGCAGCACCTCCGGATGGGACACCGGGCTCTCCCATTCGATGAGAAAGGCACTGGTGGGTGGCCAGAGAGATGATTGTAAAAACAATCCACTGGCTAATCAGTTAGTGGCTAAAATAAAAATAATAGGGTTATGGCTTGCAGCTGCAGCCATAACCCCCTGTTTAACCACTTGAACATAATCACATACATGTACGTAATTCTGCAGCAAATGGTTAGACCCTCAGTTTTTTAAGCACTTTTGGCAGCTGATTTAATCACTGGGTATGCAGCTTCTTTATCTTTTAAGTCTTGCCTATGTAGCACCCTGGAATAATTATCCTGGTTTATTGTTAGAGATTTATTGATTTCTCCCAAAGTTTAGCCTTGTTGCACTTTTCTCTTCTACCACTAGGTGCCCGGGTACTTGGTGGTACTAGATATGAGGGCAACGCAAGGTCAGGTTATGGGTATATGGGGTATCTCAGCTAATGGGCAGGGGTTTTCTTGAATCCCTTGGCCTACTGGGAGGGCCTATATATTCGGGTGAGGTCAGGTGATCTGTGTTCTGTGCCACCTGGATGGCTGTCTGGGTGGATGTGTGCTGTATTGCCCGGGCTGCTAGACCAGAGATTGGACCTATCCCAGGCACATCTGGCTGCTAGGCTGTCTGAGGGCCTATCCAGAAACAAGAGAGCAGCGCAGGGTTGGGACTGTGGCTTGCAGTCCAACCAAAAGTGGCGGTTCTGTCGGCCGGATAACCTGACGTGGGCGGAGGTAGAGGGGAAGCTATCCCCTCTACATCCGACCTCCTAATTACCAGGGACCACAGTGAGTAACTGAAGCAAGTAACGGAGCAGCATTCTCACCAACTGGGGACAGTGAAGAATTGGGAAACTTCAGTGGGTATCAAGCCAGGGAACCAGCCAGCGGAGGTGACGCTTGCAAAGCAGCCTTGTGTGTCAAGCCAGAGACCGAGCAGGCCAGCGGGGGTGAAACTTGAGAGGTATCTAGAGTGCCAAGCTTGGGGGGACCCAGCAAAGAAGCGTGGGTGACGCTTGAGGAAGATACCACCGTGAAGATTGGAGGAGTTCAAGGAATTCAGTGGCAGTGAATCGGTGGATCTAGTGAGAGACCGGGAGCTCAGTGGGCTGAAGAACTACAAGGAGCAATTGTAGTGAAAGTGAAAGAACTGTACGCTTTGTGTTAGGAACTGTCAAAGACTGTTGCCATAGGAGACAGCATTCCTGCACATGCAGATGTGGCATCTTGCTGGATGCCTTTCCCTGCATGGCTGTCCTCCTATTGAAGTCTCAGAGTCTGCCAATTAATCTTGCAACTACCTAAGGGTGTCCTGGCCCTAATCCTCTCTCCCCCAAAAAGTTTGTTAAGAGAAATAAACTTTCTTTTGCATTCAAGACGTGTCTTGCTCCCAATAACTTTAACTACTCTGCACCCACCATGCCTCACAACACACTAAATACAGAAGGATGTTAGCTATCCCTGGCCCTGGAGGTTCTCATTAGATCAAAGGAGGCCTTGGACTTTACTACACCTATGTTCCTGTTTAACCACCTCACTACAGTGCATTTTCACCCCTTCCTGACCAAGCCATTTTTCAGCTTTCAGCGCTGACGCACTTTGAATGACAATTGCGCGGTCATACGACACTGTACCCAAATGAAATTGTTATCATTTTTTCCCCACAAATAGAGCTTTCTTTTGGTGGTATTTGATCACCTCTGCGTTTTTTATTTTTTGCGCAATAAACAAAAGAAGAGCGACAAATTTAAAAAAAAAACAATATTTTTTACTTTTTGCTATACTAAATATCCCCAAAAAATATATAAAAAAACATTTTTTTTTTCCTCAGTTTCGGCCGATACGTATTCTTCTACATATTTTTGGTAAAAAAAAAATCGCAATTAGCGATCATTGATTAGTTTGCGCAAAAGTTATAGCGTTTACAAAATAGGGGATAGTTTTATAGCATTTTTATTAATATTTTTTTTTTTACTAGTAATGGCGGTGATCAGCGATTTTTATTGTGACTGCGACATTATGGCGGACACATCGGACATTTTTGACACATTTTTGGCACCATTGTCATTTATACAGCAATCAATGCTATTTAAATGCATTGATTCATGTATAAATGACACTGGCAGTGAAGGGGTTAACCACTAGGGGCGGGGAGGGGTTAATTATGTTCCCTAAGAGTGTTTCTTACTGTGGGGGGAGGGGCCTCACAAGGGGAGGAGACCGATCGGTGTGTCTCTGTACAGAGAACACACCATCGGCTCCTCTCCTCTGACAGGACCGTTGATCTGTGTGTTTACACACACAGATCAACGGTCCCGCTGTGTTACCGGGCAATCGCGGGTGCCCAGCGGACATCGCGGCCGCTGGGCACGCGCATCGGGTGCCCAGTGACACGGCGAGAGCGCGCGCGCGCTCCTGGTGGCGCGCGCGCGCTCCCTGCAGTGCACAGAAGGGGAGGACGTCATATGACGCCCTCCCGGAACGAGAGATGCGCCGCCTGGCCGTCATTTGACGGCCGGCGGTCGCTAAGTGGTTAAGCTGGTGCCATGACTGCTGCCCATGGTTTCCTGATTGAGGGTGGCTCATTCCTCTTTCGGAGTCCTATGAAGCCTCCTTTTCATACAGAGACAAGAGTTGTGTCTTTCTATACTGTGCTCATCAATAGAAACACACAGCCCCTTTAGCCTAGGATGGCAAGGCATTCCCCTAATCCTCCCTCCATCTCCTCTCTTCTTTCTCCAAGCTAACAAACAGACTGGAGACTGCACTGTCCAATGACTAGTGGTTCGGAGAAGAAGCACTGAAAGAGCAGGAGCCAGTAGCAAGTTGTCAACTGCAAATCCTAGGGTTAGAATTTTAATAGTTTACTGGGGAATGTTTATTTCTTTGTGCTTAAAGGGGTTGTAAAGGCAAAAGGTTTTTCTTATCTTAATGCATTCTATCAGGGTAGAGAGGGGGTGGGTCCAGATCGGGCACCATGTTTGAATGGAGCTGTGACTCGAGTGCCTCCATAGGAAGCTGCTGGCTATGGGGGCACTCGATAGGAGGGAGGGGCCAGGAGCAGCAAAGAGGGACCCGAGAAGAGGAGGATCTAGGCTGCTCTGTGCAAATCCACTGCACAGAGGAGGTAAGTATAACATGTTTGTTATTTAACCACTTGCCGACCGCGCCATAGCCGAAAGATGGCTACAGCGCAGTTGTGTTTTTCTGGGAGAATCTTGCTCTTGCGCGCCCCCTGGGGCACGCTCCCGCAAACATCCGTGACCGCCGGGTCCGGAAGACCCGGCGCATCATGGATCAAGGTAAACGACCACTAATAGCGGCCGTTTACCGCGTGATTGCTCCATTAAAAGACGGAGCGGTCACTTGTAAACAAACCGGCGTCATGTCATGACGCCGATTCCCCCCTCCCCTCTCTGTACCAATCGGTACAGTGCGAGGGGAGAGGTGGAGAGATTGCAGCAGCGCTGTGGGCTGGATGTGTAGTGCCCACAGCACTGCTCTGTGACAGTATACTCTGCCCATACTGTGCAATACTCTGCAATACCCTGCCAATACTCTGCAACACCGTTCAATACTCTGCCAATACTCTGCAATACTCTGCCAATACTCTGCAATACTTGCCAATACTTGCCAATACTTGCCAATACTCTGCCAATAAATGTTAACAGAAACAAAGAATTTTTTTTTTGTTTCTACTGAATTACCGAATTTTCAGTCTTTTTTGATTTATGGCGCAAAAAATAAAAAGTAATTATCATTCAAAGTATGACAGCACCGAAAGTTGAAAATTGGTCTGGTTAGGAAGGGGGTTTAAGTGCCCAGTGGTCAAGTGGTTAGAAAAAAAAAAAAAAAACAAGACTTTACAATCACTTAAACTAAAAAAAAAAAAAAAAAACTAAAAAAAAAAGCTGCAGGTTTATTACAATCTTAATTTTCAGTTTTGACAGGTATGTAGTTTGTATAGTTAGCGCTGCTCTAAAAAGAAGCCTCTCAGCCCTATAAGAATAATCTGCTTTATAAACATAGGTGTTATATATTATTCATGTCAGCCTTTGATAAATATTAAAGCACAACTGTGCCTTTATTTGCTCTGTAAAATTCTATGCACTTTCAGTGGGAGCTTGTTGTCAAATATTAGCACTAATGTCTTATGTAAGATTAAATTATACACAGATACTTGGCGCTGACTGCAGATTTGTCTTCCCTCCAACGATCTGCGTCCTCTCCCTACTACATATAGATAGTCTTCATTTGTAATGCGCTGCTGTACCTCCCTAGATTTTCAGCTCATTTGTGAGATTTGTATCATTTTTCAAAATAAGACGTTTTGCATCCAGACTATTTAAACTGACAAACCACCTGAAATCTGTGAAAAGTTATGTATAGCATTCATGAGGCGCTGTGAATACCATCTTGCTTTTACACCCAGTGCTCCTCAGTAATTATCCGCCGTCATTCCTTATTTGATGGATTTATTTTGAACTGGGGGAGCATTTATTTCAATATCATGTTCTGTATCAGTTCAGCAGTTCTGGTAATCATTTTGGAATGGTGGTTGTTGTGTATAATTTATTGCGACATTTTATAAACCGGCAACACATTTTGCAGTACATTATATTTTGATATCTATGAAAATAAATGAGTTGAAATGTAATAAAACAGAGAGAGAACTGTTTTTTCTTTTACTTTTATTAACTACTTGACCAATGTGCCAATGTGGGGGGGCAAGAAGGGTGAACCTTAATACCCTTATTCTGCACATATGCGCCCATGGCGGCAGAGGTTTTTGTGCTGAGAGCACTCGCAGCACACTGACAGAGCTGTCACCAACAGACGCCAGTCTCTAGTTATGGTTGGGAGTGGTCGGGACAGGTTCCTGATCCTATGACCACTGTGACAGCTAGACAGAGTGGTCACTTGATAGGCAAGTTCGTCCTATCCTCTTCCTTAAAGTGGTTGTAAAGCCTAAACATTTTTTACCTTAATGCAGCTCTTTTCTCCCCTCACTTCCGGGTCTCACTGGCTTTGCTGGGGCACTGGGAGCCATCGGCTCCTAGCAGTAGCGGCTGGCAGAAATTTTTTTGGGGGTGCAGAAAACATGACACCCCCCCCATCAGTCAGGCGGTAGCACTTCCCCATGCTCGGCGTTGATGGCGGCCTCCTGTTCTCCTGCTCTCCATCACCGGGGCCATCCCGTTCTCCTGCTCTCCATCACCGGCAGCCTCCTGTTCTCCTGCTCCCCATCACCGGGGGCATCCCGTTCTTCTGCTCTCCATCACCGGGGGCATCCCATTCTTCTGTTCTCCATCACCGGCGGCCTCCTGTTCTCCTGCTCTCCACAGCGGTGGCTTCCCCTGCTCAGTGGCCTCCCATTCTCCTGCTCTCCATGGCAGTGGCTTCCATTTCAGGAGTTTTCTCTTTTCAGCCATCGGAAAATGGGTCTCAAACTCGCTTTTGAGTGGCCGGATTGAGGATCAGTGTTTCAACAGCAAATATTTATTCGCTGTTGTAACACACCTGGGTGGGCTCCGGTCGCATGTTCTGTGACCAGAGCCCACCCTATTTTGAAGCCTATTAGAGCGTTTGGATCTAATCAGGTGCTTCAAAGAAATCCACTGTTATTCACTCGCCCTGAAAGGGGCCAGATGCATGAATAGGGCGTGGCCACGGCGGTCATGGATAGATTCATGCTATGCATGAATCTATCCATAATGCATATCGGGGTGGAGTGGTTAGAGGGTGGCGGCGCCCGGGCATCCCTAATGGATGGGCTGCCACTGGCTCCTAGTGCTGTCAATCAAAGCCAGTGATGTGGAAGCAGGGGTAGAGGCGGAGTCCCCCTTGCCATGGGGGGCACTGGACAGATAGGAGGGGCCAGAAGAGTTGGTGGGTGACCCGAAAAGAGGAGGTTCACAGCTGCTCTGTGAAATTACACAGAGCAGGTAAGTATAATCACTTTAAAATCACTTTAAGACCCAGTTAGGCCCCTTTCACATATGCGGACCATTCAGATCTGCCTGTCAGTTTTTTCAGGCGGATCTGAACGGTCGCTTCATACAGCTCTATGGAGCGTCGGATGTCAGCGGTGACATGTCCGCTGGCATCCAATCCGCACCGATCCGATCCGCTCTGCAAAATACAGATGGATGGATGTCCTATTTTCCATCCGTCTGGCAGATCGGATCGGATGAAAACAGACAGGCGGACCGTAATCATCCGATCCCCCCATAGGGGAGAGCGGACTCTCTGACAAGTCCGTCTCTCCACGGACTTGTCATCTCAGCGGGGATCAACGGAGCGACACCCCTTGTTGAGCAGGCAGAGTAGTAAAAATGGACTGCCCCGTTAAAGGTCAGGAAGCGGTTAAAAGTGGACCTCTATCTGCAACATGTTTTTCTTGAGACTGGGTTCTCACTTATGCGAATTGGATGCGGCTTTCCCCGCAACTAATTAGCTTGACAGGAGACTGACCAGCTCTCAATTGAGCTGGTTCACACATCTCTGGGGCAGCTGCTGTCCGTATTCAGAAAAGGGTCCTGTGCGTCTTTGGCTCCGTTTCATGTCTAAATTCAGGCAAAAATGTGGACCTGAAATGGTGAAGGGGGACGCATCGTACCCCCTGCTGTGCCTTGCAGCCGCACATAGTGTGAACCCAGGCTTAGTCTTGGATAGATTGGGGAGAGGATAGTGTAGATTGTTTGTCAGGTTTTTAAAGTGGACCGTCACTTTTTAAAACTACTTTGCCCCATTGTATTCCTTCCCCCTTTGAAAAGTAGAAAAATTTACTTTTTATTAAAAAAATTTAGTTTTTTTTGTTGTAGATCCCAGCCCAGACAAAATGTGAATGGTCTTATGCGTATATCTCCTCCCTAAATTAGTGCAGAATACAAAGCCCATGGTACTTTCATGAGATATGTTTTATAGCATTGTTATATGCTGCTTATAAGTAATAATAATTTATTCCATAAGTACAGGTGTATTAAAAGACTTTCTAAGTAGTACATATTACATTGCATGTTAACATGGAACCGTGCGTCAGAGGGGGGCAGGGTCACCGGGTGGCCCCGGACTCCATTATATAAGACCTGTCAGAAGAAGAGATGCGTCACACAGCGGGAGCCTCCCATTGCGCGGAGCGGCCTGATAACAAAGAAGAGATGCCGTGGATGAAGATGCCGAACGAGAACACCGGAGCAAGAAGCAGAGGATCGGAGGAAGAAGAAGATGAAGTAGAAGAGAAGTGCCACATAGCGGGAGCCTCCCAATGCGTGGAGCGGCGCGATAACGAAGAAGAGACGCCATGGAGGAATATGCCGGACGAGAACACCGGAGCAAGAAGAAGCGGATCAGAGGAAGAAGAAGTTGGAGGAAGAAGAAGATAGAGGAAGAAGATGAAGAAACCGAAGGATGAAGAAAGGAAGGAGACCAGAAGAAAGAAGATGAAAGAAGACTTTAATAAAGGACTGTCTCCTGTCATTTTTAACACTTTTGTCCCTTTTTTGGTGAAAAGTACCCCCTTACCATTTTACACAGGGGGGAGGCCGGGATCTGGGGGTCCCCTTGTTAAAGGGGGCTTCCAGATTCCGATAAGCCCCCCGCCCACATACCCCCACAACCACCGGCCAGGATTGTGGGGATGAGGCCCTTGTCCTCATCAACATGGGGACAAGGTGCTTTGGGGGGACCCCAAAGCATCCTCCCAATGTTGAGGGCATGTGGTCTGATACGATTCAGGAGGGCGGGGGGCGCTCTCTCGTCCCCCCTCTTTTCCTGCGGCCAGCCAGGTTGCGTGCTCGGATAAGGGTCTGGTATGGATTTTGAGGGGGACCCCCACGTCATTTAAAAAAAAAAAAACCCATAGAAGTGAACCAGCGCAAAAAAAAAAGTCAAGTTGAGAGGTGCGCCTGTTCAACTTATGCAAATGAACCTACGTGACTTGACATTTACTAAGATTTTGCCTTCGCAGTGAACCAGAGCACTTGAACAGGCGCAAATGCCGCGTGCACATGCGCAGTACATAAATTGACCTAGCGCAGTTCCAAGTGTATTTGCAGGCGCAGCAAGCCTGCTCAGAGAAAGTTAATTTTCTGTTCTATTTTGGCTATATTTGTTACTTGGACAGTCATATCTATACTTCCTCACATCACCCAAATCTCCCCCATAATATTGCCACAAACAGCTTCTTTTAATCAAGAGTTGAAGAATGCTTGCACCAGCTCTATAGCGGTGCACAGATCGCTGCCGCCCGTGTGCTGGCAAGACAATAGTAAATGGGGAATTGCGCTGTGTTACAGGCGCAAATGCTTTGTGAATACGAAAACGGCAGTTGAGCATCGGCGTGCGCTGCAACTCATGGCGCAAATGCTTTGTAAATCAGCCCCAATGTTTTGTACTTTTTGCTGTAATAAATATCCCAACTTTTTTTTAAAAAAAAGCAAATGTTTTCCTCAGTTTAGGCCGATATGTATTCTTCTACATATTTTTGGTAATAAAAATCACAAAAAGCGTACATTGATTGATTGGTTTGCGCAAAAGTTAAAGCGTCTACAAAATAGAGGATAGATTTATGGCATTTTTACTATTTTTTTTTTTTTACAGTAATGGCGGCGAGGAAGAAAGAAAGCAGTGCTGCAGGAGTTGAACACGAGTCACAAGGCAGTACAGTTGGCTCTCCTCTCCTGCAGGTGCCCAGGCCCCCCCTTCTGGACTAATGAGGCTTGGGCCCCCTACAGGAGGGTTGGTTATACTGCCTTATCAGCGGCCCTGCAAAGGCCAGCCTGTATCCCCCTCGAGCTGGGTGCCAAAGCCCCTGGAGTCCACTCTATTCCACTGTAGTCCACCATCCAAATACTGGTCCACACATCAAAGGCATTTAACTCCAGCCAAGGTTTATCGCAATGGCAGCACAATTAAAGTGATTCTAAAGGCAGAAGTTTTTTTTAATTTTAATGCATTTTATGCATTAAGTTAAAAAACCTTCCGTGCGCAGCAGTCCTCCTTAGCCCCCCTAATACTTACCTGAGCCCCATCTATGACTAGTGTAGCCCAGATATGACCCACTTAGCTGGAACCATCTTACTCCATATATTTTCTTACTTAATAAATAAGAGACCACACCAGTTATGGAGTTAAATGGCCATAACAGCTAATTTATTAAAAATACCAAAATACCAAATAAGAACTCCAATTTTCTTATTAAAATAAATAAAACATAAATAACATAAATAACACCAATAACATTAACCCTTTCAGACCCCTGCTGAAAATAAAACAAAACAGGTTAAAACCCCCATATTTATTGGTCAGTGACGGAGCAAACAGTGCTTAAAGCACAAACCTGATATCACTGATATCAACAACAGGGGGCACTGCGGGAGATAAAGAAACCCTTGGGTCTCAACCGTACCACCCTGATAACCAACATTCCCGCAGTGCACGATAACCATAAACATCAACAACGTTTGATGTAACAAGGAGGGGCCATCTATTGATGAGCCCCCCACACACTTACCACCTCTATAACAGCTGCCGTCACTGACCAACAAAATAAACAACGCCAACCCCTTTAAGCTGTCATGACGAAAACAAAACTCTTCCCGTGACCTGAAACGACAATAAAAAACATTAACACATCCAATAACGTAATACCTAAGAAAACAAGGGAAGGGTGGGTGGGAAAAACCTGCCTCCTCGTGTCTCGACGCTCCCGCACTGCCTGGCTAGCTCCGCCCCTCCCTTTTATAAGGCCGCTCCCCCCTTGTACATTACAGGGCCCTCCCCTGCCCTGTTAACTGTTTACTGTCCGGAGTGTGTCTTACTTGACACACTGTCATGGACGGCCCTCCATTAAGTTCCCTTTCTGTCCACTGCACTACGGTCCTTTCTTGACTAGTGTAGCCCAGATATGACCCACTTAGCTGGAACCATCTTACTCCATATATTTTCTTACTTAATAAATAAGAGACCACACCAGTTATGGAGTTAAATGGCCATAACAGCTAATTTATTAAAAATACCAAAATACCAAATAAGAACTCCAATTTTCTTATTAAAATAAATAAAACATAAATAACATAAATAACACCAATAACATTAACCCTTTCAGACCCCTGCTGAAAATAAAACAAAACAGGTTAAAACCCCCATATTTATTGGTCAGTGACGGAGCAAACAGTGCTTAAAGCACAAACCTGATATCACTGATATCAACAACAGGGGGC
This sequence comes from Lithobates sylvaticus, assembly GCA_028564925.1. Taxonomy (NCBI): domain Eukaryota; kingdom Metazoa; phylum Chordata; class Amphibia; order Anura; family Ranidae; genus Lithobates; species Lithobates sylvaticus. Next base: position 159,900,608 of record CM053034.1, on the reverse strand, counting down.
ACTGCGGGAGATAAAGAAACCCTTGGGTCTCAACCGTACCACCCTGATAACCAACATTCCCGCAGTGCACGATAACCATAAACATCAACAACGTTTGATGTAACAAGGAGGGGCCATCTATTGATGAGCCCCCCACACACTTACCACCTCTATAACAGCTGCCGTCACTGACCAACAAAATAAACAACGCCACAGCCTGAAAAGGGAGACCCCTCACCCTTGATGGCACCTCCACACCCGCAGGGCCGCCTGGATTCCCTCCTGCAATCCCAATGACCATAGGTCTATCCCCACATCTGTCAGATGTACACCATCCCGTCTCAGATACATCCCCACGTTAACCTCCAACTCCCGGTGGCGAATTACCAGGCCACCTTGCCATGCTAGAAACCGTCCCACCACTTTATTAATCCTGATCCGGGCTTTGTTCAGCCTGTACACGGATCTGGCCATGCGCCACGACGTCCTTGCCACCATATCGGACCATATCAACATGGTCCCAGGGAAAGTGGCGCGGAGGAACATAATGTCTGCCTTAATATCCGCTATTAAGTCCCTCACCGTCCTCACCCCCAAATCATTGCCGCCGGCATGAATGACCAGCACATCCGGTGGTCGATCCAACCAAGCGTATCTCTCCACCTCCGGCACCACCCTGCCCCACATCATGCCCGGCCTACCTAACCACCGGATAACTGCCTCCCTCCTGGAGATACCCAGCTGTCTCCCACCTGGTCTCACGTCCCCCCTCCTGGCACCCCAGCACACGTACGAATGCCCGAGGATCCATACGAGGAGCTGTCGCCCCGCATCTGTAATAACAAGCACAGCATTACCAACACAACCCACACAATAATTCAACTTTATGCTGCACCCCCCGAACTGCCCCCGCCTCACCCCAAACTTAAACATTTTTTTTTTTTTTTTTTTTTTTTTTTTTTTATTCATACACCAACTGTGGCCGAATATAACTGCGGAACCGCTGCGATTCCCATCTCCCCAACTTTTGCACATCCACCTCATCCAACCCGTACCTGGCAGCTTCTGTAGCTGCCCCAATACGGAAGGAGCGTGAGGCGTAGGCGTGACTGTCCAAACCCAACCCCCCCAAACACTTTCGCAGCACTGCTACGAATTGAAATCTGGATAAGTACTGTCCATCCTCATGTAATAACAATGGCCCTTCCCCCCCCCCGGTCTTTTTGTCATAAACTTTGTCACCGTCAGCACCGGGCAAACTCCACAACCTTGTATTGCGTACAAACTCACCTGCGTCCCTTTTCCACCTTGGTCCGTTTTTGATCTTCTCAACCTGACATTGATCCTATCGTCCCTCAATTCCACATCCTGTACCAACAAACCACCCGCCACCTTTTTTGAGGGGCTGACCAACTCCCCAATCCTAAATGCCCCAAAGAATGCTAAAGCAAACGCTGCTAAAAACAAGCACACCTCGTATCCCGATTGGCACACCCCCATAAGCTGCCCCCTTATGTCCACCAAGTTATTAAATGTGATAGGGCGCCGCTTATCCTTACTCTTATGCGATTTCCTATACCCCTTAATGGCCTGCTTCACCCAGAAGTCCTTTGTCACGTCTTCCTTTCTCCTCAATTTGAACCAAAACGCGAGCCCCGCCATTCTCTTTTCAATCGCAGATACTGACTTTCCACCTTCCATGTCCCTTGCCACCAGATCAAGTAATAACAACCTGTCCCCCGGATCCTCCCCCCCGGACTTTGCTACGGACTGCAGGTCAGTCCATTCCCTCCACACCTTGGAGTATGCAGACCATGTTGACTCACTTACAGACCTCCGGATCCAATCCGCCGTGGTTCCAATGCTAACTCCCACATCCAGCCCGGGCATGGAACACCCTCCGCTCGTGCTGCCGGTGCCAGCTCCCTGAACTTGTCCCACTGAAAGCGAGACAAGGCATCAGCCAACGTGTTCTCTCTACCCGGAATATGAACAGCATACAGAAAGATGTTCAACCGCATGCACCGCAGCACCAGCCGCCGCATCAACCGTATGACCGGCGGTGAAGCTGCCGACATGTTGTTGATCACCTGTACCACCCCCATATTGTCGCAATTCAACCTCAACTTGAGGTTCCTGCAAGATTCGCCCCACAACTCTAACGCCAGAACCACCGGGAACAGTTCCAGGAGTACCAGGTTTTTCTGAAAACCTAGCTCCACCCACGACTGCGGCCATGGTTCCGCGCTCCATTGTCCCTGAAAGAAAGCCCCATAGCCTGTAGATCCCGCGGCGTCTGTCACCAACTCCACATCGAAGTTACTTACCGGTCCTGACATCCAAACAGCCCTACCGTTGTACCCTTCTAGGAACTGATCCCATATCCGTAGATCCTCTTTATGCTCCTTGTTCAACCTAATGAAATGCGTGGGCGCCCTCACACCCCTAGTCGCTGCCGACAACCGTCTACAAAATATCCTCCCCATAGGAATAATTCTACACGCGAAATTTAACTTCCCCAACAAGGATTGTAGCGTGCGCAACTGAACCTTTTTACACCCATAGGTTTTTTCCACCAAATTCCTCAGATCCACTACCTTTTCCTCCGGCAACCTACATTCCATGGCCATGGAATCTATCACTATGCCTAAAAAACTCAACTCTGTACGTGGGCCCTCCGTTTTATCGGCTGCCAACGGCACCCGAAATTTGTCCGCAATGTGCTGCAACGTGGACAACAATATCGCACACACATTGGAAGCCGGAGGACCCACGCACAAAAAATCATCCAAGTAGTGGATGACGGAATCAATCCCTGTAACATCCCTCACTACCCATTCCAAAAAGGAACTAAACGCCTCGAACATGGCGCAAGAAATGGAACACCCCATCGGTAAACACCGATCTACGTAAAACTTTCCCTCCCAACAACATCCCAACAACCGAAAACTCTCCGGATGCACTGGTAAGAGCCGAAATGCTGCCTCCACGTCAGATTTCGCCATAAGCGCCCCCCTTCCATACCTCCTCACCCAACGTACCGCGGCATCAAATGACGTGTACGATACCGTGCACGCTTCCGGGTCTATAAAATCATTGACCGAACCCCCTTTGGGAAACGATAAATGATGGATGAGCCTAAACTTATTCAGCTCTTTCTTGGGTACCACCCCTAACGGGGACACTACCAAATCTTCCAACGGCTTGACCTCAAATGGTCCCGCCATCCTGCCCAACCCCACTTCTTTAGCCAGTTTCTCAGCCACTACTTCAGGGTGTTGCAAGGCAGATTTCAAGTTTCTGGCCAGCGGTGGAACCGCTGACAATGAGCATGGTATCTTGAAACCTTCCTTGAACCCCTTGCTCAACAATAACGCCGCCGCTCTATCCGGGTACCTATTTAGGAAAGGCTGCATCCTTTCCCAAATCACCGGCGTCGTCCCTCTTATGCCCAAAGTCTCCAGCCCGCTTGCCCTTTTTAAAACATCTGGCGAGTGTGTGGCCCCCCCCGCAACCTGAGCATTCATGTTTAAATTTACATGTTCCCCCAAATTTACAGGCCCCCTCATTGTACTGCCAACACACTCCCCACTTCTTTCCGGCCGGAGATCCCGAGGAATGGCTACCTCCGGCCCCCCCTTGAAATGTCTGTGCCGGCGTCTTGGCAGACGCCATCAGCCTCATCCAAAGGCTGATATCTTTGTGGTCCCACCGTAATGCCGGCCGGACCGCCCTGCGCTGTCGGAACTGCTCATCGTACCTTAACCACGCCGTTCCCCCGTAAACCCGATATGCTTCCCCGATGGCGTCCATGTAACAGAACAACGCCGAACAATGTTCGGGGTTCTTCTCACCAATCACCCCCGCCAATATAGCGAACGCCTGTAGCCAATTGGCGAAAGTCCGGGGAATCAGCCTATACCTCCTCTTTTCTTCATCGTCTTTTTTACTGCTATCCGGTTTAACCCTATCAAGGTTGAATTTTTCCAGGGGCAGCAAGGAGAAAATCTCCACGTACTCCCCTTTCCAAATCTTCTCCCTGACCTCCTGTTTTAAGTGAGCCCCCAGGGGGCCCTCGAAACAGACGTATACCTCGCATTTTGCTGCATCCGCCATGCGCACAATATCGTCCCTCGCCGTCAGTTCTTTCGTCCCCTTTTCCGTCTCACTTACCTTGTCCGTTCCCCCTTCCACCGAGGCAGTCTGACCGTCTGACGTAGCGTCAACTACCACCCCACACCCGGCGGCCGCCCCGCCTCTGTTCCACCAGCTCTCGAATTTACCCCACCTTCTGGTGCCTCACCCCTATTACCAAAACGGCCTATCAACACCCGCAAACCTTCTAGCAATTCCTGTATTTGCCCCGACCCACTCTCTGCCCTCCCACTCACCGCTCGCGGTTGGTCCGTTACTGCCAACGACGGCGCGGGAGATGGCCCTGAGCTCTCCCCACTAGTACCTGCACCCATCAATGACTGTAAAACTTTAACAAAAGCACTGTTGTCAGTGGACTTACCGGGCTGACCGGGCGGGGGTCCCACAGCCGCTGCACGAGCCTCCACCGGCGGGATAGGGCGACCGAGCTCCTCCTCCTCCTCTTCGGACAATTCTCCTTCCGACCGAGATTCTTCCTCCTGCGCACAAGACAAGGAACGCTCCCTCGGAGAGGGGCTCCGGTAAGTAGCATGTCTCCTTCCACCCGCACCACTGTCTCGCTGCACTCCGCTTCCCCTCTGAGCCGCATTCCCCCGTGCAGGTGGGCCGGTACGGGCTCCGCTCCTGCTGCCCTGATTCGCTGCTCCGCTGGCTGATGGTGCCCCGCCATCCCTCCCGCCCGCTGCCATGTGAGACCCCCTCCCCCCTCTCGCCGGTGCTCCTCTGGCCCTTCTGTCCTCTCCCCCCGACTCGTGCAGAGCCGCCGGGGGATTCGCTGTAAAGGCACGTCTGGGGGCCGATGCCCCCCTCCTGGCCGTTGCCCGAGTGGCCTGTAAATCCACACCCCCCTGCTCGTGCAGAGCAGCTGGGGGGGACGCGTTCCTTGAAGAGCCTGTCGACTCGGCCATCTTCTTTCCTTTTCCAGCCCTCCCCCCACCCCCCCCCCCCCCAGTGTTCCTACTTCCCCCCATCTTGTGTGGCGATGCTGGGGCAGTTGAGGCTGTTGCAGCACTGCTTCCTGGGGATCCTCTCCTTGGTGGGCCCCCCTCCCCCCCCCCCCCCCCCCCAGGCCTGCTGCCTGTCTGTCTGCTGGCCTGTCCTGCATCCTCCCTCTGTAACCGTTTTGCTGGAGGGGTGGATCGGTCCCCCCTGGGGCTCCTTACCATGCTTGAAGGTCCTGCTGTGGCCCCAGGGGAGTACCGCTTCGGCGGCCTGGACACGCGGCCGCGTGGCGCCGCGCCGCCATCTTGGATTTCTTCAGCTGCATTCCTGTCTTCTGTGGAGCTCCCTGCTCCATCCAGCAGCGCTTCAATCTGTTTTCTGACCCACTCGGGTCCTTGTTCCGCCGCCGCCGCCCGCACAAGTGACGCAAACCCGTCGGCCATGATAGCTGTGAAGTGAGGAGCAGAGTAAAAAACCTGCCTCCTCGTGTCTCGACGCTCCCGCACTGCCTGGCTAGCTCCGCCCCTCCCTTTTATAAGGCCGCTCCCCCCTTGTATAAGGCCGCTCCCCCCTTGTACATTACAGGGCCCTCCCCTGCCCTGTTAACTGTTTACTGTCCGGAGTGTGTCTTACTTGACACACTGTCATGGACGGCCCTCCATTAAGTTCCCTTTCTGTCCACTGCAATATCCTTTTTCTGTGAAATCATGACACATCGTAGGAATTCATCTACTGAGTTTTGTAGAGTTTTCACACCAGCAGCCAACACAACTGACACCTTATTAAGATAGAGTATATAAAAGGGTGAGCGTGTCTATTGGCTTTTCCTGAATTGCTGTTTTCACTTGTTGATTAGCTTCTCCTTGACTGGTAAAGAAAATGACAGAAAAGCAGAAAAGGGCATAAAAAGTGCCATCTGCATTAGCACATTTTAAATACAAGTGAAGGGAAAGTGGAATATGAATCAAGCTGGTCACAAAAATGGGTCACTGAGCAAACATGCAGAAAGGCTCATGGAATAAATAAATACTCATGCTTTTTTCTGCCCACCAAACTAGTGGGCCCATTGCTGCATAGTGACTGATGGCTGACCGCAGAGGAAAATAACTGATGAAGTAAGGCTGAAGTTGTTTCTAGACCCTAATGCGGCATACACACAGTCGGAATTTATTATGGAAACAGTCCGATGGGAGCTTTTCATCGGCTTTTCCGACCGTGTGTATGCCCAACGGTCTTTTTCTGTCGGAATTTCCGACGGACTTTGAATTGAGAACCTGTTCTCAATTTTTCCGATGGAAAACCGATCGTGTGTAAGCAATTCCGACACGCAAAATTCCGACGCATGCTCGGAAACAATTCGACGCATGCTCGGAAGCATTAAACTTCCCTTTTATAGTGCTGTCGAACGTGTTTTATGCCGCTGTGTTATTGACCGTCGGAATTTGGTGTGATTGTGTGTAGGCAACACAGCTTGAGCGGAATTTCATCGGAATTCCGTCGGAAAAGCCGTCAGAGTTTTTTCCGACGAGAATTCCGATCGTGTGTACGCGGCATTACGGCTTCCTTGCCGTACCTTTTGGTACCAGGTGTTTTTTCTATGTTTTCTAGACCCAGGGCAAGATCTCCATCACTGGAGCCTTGAGGCACACAACCTAAGTACCCCACGCAGTGTTCCTCTGCTAATGTCACCTTTTTACAATGAATATATTTTTTTCTAACTGGTCCATATCTAGCTTACAATATTGTGACAATATGTACATAAGCTTACAGGACATAACTGTATTTTTAACAAATTCTAAAGTATATTGTGTGGCTCATACATACAGTATAAAACCTGTGCCTATGTTGCCTCTAGGTCAGTGGCAGGACCTGGGTCCCCAAACACTTTTTATGGCAATAACTGGCATATAAGCCTTTAAAATTAGCACTTTAGATTTTTCACGTTTGTGTCCCATAGACTTTAATGGTGTTCGCGTGTTCAAATTTTTTTTTTGCCTGTTCGCATGTTCTGCTGCGAACTAAACGGGGGGTTGTTCAGCTCATCCCTACTGATTACTGCTAAAGATTACGTTTTCATTACTAAAATCTTGTATATAGTCCATTATCATACTCTCCAAGAGCTTGCATTCTATTGATATTAGGCTAACTGGTCTGTAATTCCCAGGGATGTATTTTGGCACGTTTTAAAACATTGGCTTTTCTCCAATCAGCTGGTACCTTTCCAGTCAGTAGACTGTCAGTAAAAATTAGGAACAATGGTCTGGCAATTACTTGACTGAGTTCCCTCGGGTGCAAGCCATCCGGTCCCGGTGATTTATTAATGTTGTTTCCCAAGTCTATTTCTAATTCTGTCCTCTGTTAGCCATGAGGGTGCTACCTGTGATGTGTCATGAGGACAAACACTGCAGTTTTGGTTACTGAAGCCCCCTGATTCCCTTGTGAAGACAGAGGAGAAGAATAAATTCAATACCTTCGCCATCTCCCCATTCTTTGTAACCAGATGTCCTTCCTCTATCTTTATGGGGCCAATATGGTCTGTCCTCCCTTTTTTACTGTTTATATACTTAAAGAATTTTTGGGGATTTTTTTTGCTCTCCTCCACTAGTGGTCTTTCATGTTCTATCTTAGCCACTCTAATTGCACCCTTACATATCTTGTTGCATTCTTTGTAAAGTCTGAATGCTGATGATGATCCCTCAGCCTTGTATTTTTTGAAGGCCTTCTCCTTTGCTTTTATATGCATTTTTACATTAGAGTTTTGACATCCAGGACTTTTGTTTTCTCTTTTAAATGCATGGGATGCACTGGCTAATTCCCGTATTTAATATGTTCTTAACCTCCTAGGCGGTAACCCCGAGTCTGGCTCGGGTCCAGCTTTTTCTGCTGGGAGCGGTAACCCCGAGCCAGACTCGGGCTTGCGTGCAGGATGCAGGGGGGAAGTTACTTACCTTTTCCCCTGGATCCTGCGATGTCTCCCCGCTGTGTGAGCGAGCCGCCCGCTCGCTCGATTCACACAGTGCCGGTCTCCGTTCCCTGCGACGTTCCGACGCACAGGAGCGGAGATCGGCGCCAAATTTAAAAAAGTTTAAAAACACAACACACATACAGTACTGTAATCTTACAGATTACAGTACTGTATACAAAAAATACACACCCCCTTTGTCCCTAGAGGTCTGCCCAGTGCCCTGCATGTCATTTTATATAATAAAAAGATTTTTTTTCTGCCTGGAAACTGGAGATTGTCCATAGCAACCAAAAAGTGTCCCTTTATGTCAAAAGTGGTTTCAGACCAGCTAGAAAACACAGATAAAAAATTAGAATCACAATTTATCATCAAACAATAAATTTAATGACAGCAACTATTCTGCAACTGAGCAAATTTCAGTGTTTTTGATTACATTATTGAATCATTTTTATATATATTTTTTTTATATTATAATTTATTATTTTGTGTTTCAAACTTTATCATACCCGGGATGTCTACTAGACTCTGGTTCGGACAGATTTAAGTGAGTTATTCATAAGAATTGCATGCCTACAATATAAAAACGCCAAATTTCCATGCAAAATAATTGTACCGCTTTCAGCACAAAATTCCAGCCAGAATCATACCGCCAGGGAGGTTAAAGCAAACCTATCTCTCCTCCGTGTTCTTTGTTTCTAAGATTTTATCCCAATTTATATCGTCTAGTAAGGTTTGTAGTTTAGGGAAGTTGGCTCTTTTGAAATTCAGTGTCTTTGTTCCCCTTGTGTTTCCTATTTGTGTGATTTATACTGAAGCCAATTGACCTGAGATCGCTGTTTCCTAAATTGCCCGTATTTCCACATGCGATCAGGTCTGTGTTGTTGGCTAATCCCCCATTATGATAAGACTTCCAATTCTTGCTGCTAATCCAAAATTGTGATAGGAGGTCTGTCTCCCCCTCTTCCCTCAGGTTAGGGGGCCTATAGCATACTCCCAATATTATTTTACCCTTATCTTCATCCCTTTGGAGCTCTACCCAAAAGGATTCCACCTCCTCCCAAGCTCCCTTATTGATGTCATCTCTCACATTCACTTGTACATTATTCTTGATATATAGACATACCCTACCTCCTTTTTTACCCTCTATATCCCTGGGATAAAGGAAATACCCTTGAATGGTTGCCAGCCAATAATGAGAGCTGTTGAACCAGGTCTCTGAAATTCCAACAAATTCAAAATCCTCCTCGTTCAACAGTATCTCTAGTTCACCCGTTCTTGTCTGCCAGGCTCCTGGCATTGGTGAACATGCCACGTAGTTAAGAGCGGTCGCATGCTGTCCTCTTATTGGGTGTTCCAAGATTGCAAATAGGACTTGTTACTATACTTACCTCGGGTTTATGGGCTTTAGTCAACCTACCACTAATGCCCCCAATATGTTCATGGCTGACTATCTTTTCCTCTGGACCCCCCCCCCCCCCCCCCCCCCCCCCCCATCGCCTAGTTTAAAAATCCTTCTAACTTTTTGGGCATCTTCACTCCCAGCAGACCTCTGGACAGCTGTATGTGTACTGAGATTAAATTACACACAGATTGACTCTATTTACTAATTAGGTGACTTCTGAAAGCAATTGGTTCCAATAGATTTTAGTTAGGGGTATTAAAGTAAAGGGGGCTGAATACAAATGCACGCCACACTTTTCACATATTTATTTGTAAAACATTTTGAAAACCATTTATCATTTTCCATCTACTTCACAATGATATGCCACTTTGTGTTGGTCTATCAGATAAAATTCCAATAAAATACATTTATATTTTTGTTAACATGACAAAATGTGAACAATTTCAAGGGTTGTGGGTACCTTTTCAAGGCACGGTACCTATAGCCAAAAATAACAAAGCAGGCTTTACTACCGCTTTAACCTCTCTGTTTATGTTTATTTTAATTTTTTTTAATAATAGATTTTTATTGAATTTTTAACATTTAGTACAGGAAAACTATTTTAATGCACTGGTACTCTCTGTTTAAGTTTGAGATCCCTATTACCTCCTATCTGCAAACTCAGAATCTAACCCTTTGATGTTAAATCTCCTCCCCATATGAGGCATGGATGAAATCTTGTTATGTACCAACAAAAAAGTTGATTTAGCAGGTTTCTAAGTTCTCCAAAAATCAGCCTATCATGCCCTAAACTATCCTCCCCTCCACTGCCGATTGATATTGGGAAAACAAAAGGGATCCTATTATATTTACATCTTTGGAATCGATTTCCTGATTCAGTGCTACTCTATGTCTCTATTTTCTGTTTCTCCATGCATAATTTGTCAGTAGGATTTTCCCCCACTAACAGTTCGTTCTGCATTTCTAATAGCATTTCTTTTTTTGACTGTCACCCACTATAGGTCCTACTCTTGTTACCTGACTATGGAGAATGGACTTGAGTGCTGTAGGGAAGATGACAGCTGGAATGTAATAACAATTAATTTCTGTCCATAGGTTTCACATAGAAATCTGTCTCCAATTTTCCCGCATCCTACCCATCCTCATATAGGCAGGAGAGTTAATTGGGATTTTTTTTACTAAAAATATGTAGCAGAATACATATTGGCCTAAACTGATAAAAAAAATTAGATTTAAAAAAAAAAAAAATGTATTGGATGTTTTATAGCAGAAAGTAAAATATATATTGTTATTTTTTTCAAAATCATTGGTCTTTTTTTGTTTATACCGCAACAAATACCACCAAAAGAAAGCTCTAATTGTAAGGGATTTTTATTTTTATTTGGGTACAGCGTTGCACGATCATGCAATTGTCCATTAAAATAGCGCAGTGCCATATCGCAAAAAAAATGGCCTGAAGGGTAAATCTTTTAAAAAAACATAAAAAAAACATTAAAAAAATAAAACATCCTGGAGAAGATTCATAAGCAAGGAAGAAGCAAAGCAACACATATTCCCCTAATAAAACTAGAAAGAAAGTGGATTTATAAGATAAATATAGTGGATGTTTGGGGCTTAATGAAAACATTGATTATGCTGTGATCTTAGGATTTGCTCCACCATATGGTTCTGTGTACTTTGCTCAGTAATTCATGAGTATGTGTAATTTAAAGCCATGGTATAAAATCTATAGGAATAGCGATATAAACACTATAGCAATTGTGTTCACAACTCTGTACTGAAACATGCTGCAACAAATAAGAAAAAAATGTGAAGTACCGGTAATTATCTTCGTTTCAATATTTTTATTGAAGAAATTTCATATTACAAATAATCAGATACATAACAAAATATCATTAAATTCCATTACAATCTTGAAATGTACTGTTGCACTGTACTAGATTCAGCAATATGTCTAGAGAATGCAAAAGAACTATAAAGATTCAGGAAATGACCTTAAAACACTGCTAGAGCCTATACAACTGCAAGGCAGCTAGAGGTTTCTTTGACCTGAACAGGCGTGTTAGTGTCTCATGGAGGGTTTTATAGTGGCTTACCCCGAAAATTTCTCAGTAAGATCGGGTATTCAGCCTCAGCGCCCATACACCCCTGTCGGGATCTAACTGTGTGTGGGCGGAGGCTATGCCTGCCCGACATGGGGTAGCTATATTACCGGGTTCCTGAATTTGATAATTAGTTGAATTAAATTACCCCACGTTTTTATTTTAGAGTAAGCAGAGGTATAATCAAAAATATAGAGGTGTAAAAACCCAAACAAATTGACAAGCATAGGGTGATAATAAAGAAGATACGGAAACTAGTCCCTGGGAAGAGTGATCACGCTGTGTACTTTTAGTAGGCATCAAGGTCTAGGTTTGAGTCTTGACTGGAAGCCAGTAGGCTGGGAAAGGAGAAGCAGTTTAGTTTCAGCCCCAGCACCCCCAAGGGGATCACACTGTGTCAGAGAGGGCTGGTGCCAAACCCCACCAGCAATGCAGAGCATCACAAACCCCAAGGACAAGATAACTATGCTCGTGTGTTAGGCAACAGACCTAACTCTGCTTGATCCTCCGCCTGAGGGTCTGTTATTGTAAACCGAGCTAATCAGGAGCATTTGTACCTCGACATCGGCCTTAAGATAAACTGACCTAAATTTTGTCCGTAATGGAATAGCAGATATAAAAAGAAAATAGAAAAGTAGAGCAGGATATAGAGTGGGAAAGAGAAGGGGGAAGAGAAAGAGAGGGGAAGGAGCACCATTACCCGTCCAAATGAAGAAGCCTGTTTATGACAAGAAGGGGAAGTTGGATAGCCCCATTAGTCGGGCCCACGGTTCCCAGGTGGCTTCAAATTTTTCAGATGTGTCCTGTAACAGACTGGTAAGTTTTTCCTGAGACATTATCCATGAGATTTTCCTTTTAGCCATTGAGAGAGGTATGCTCGGTTTTTTCCAAGCCCTAGCAATCGTGAGCTTAGCTCCTAAAAGCATGAACTGTACCAATCTATTAGAGGGCTTAGATATGTGGGGGATGGATTCATGTAGGAGGGCTATCAAGGGGGACCTGGGGACAGAAGAGCCAACCAATTTGTCAATCATATTGAAGATTTTTTTCCAGAATGATCGAATCTTCGGGCATTCCCACCATATATGTGACATTGTACCTAAAAGTTGGCACCCTCTGAAGCATAGGGGGCTGGTAGCCGGAAACATTGAGGCTATTCTGAAAGGCGTATAGTACCATCTGGTCATCACTTTTAGGCCAGCTTCCATCAGTGTGGTATTAAGAATCCCCCGGAATGATTTAGCACATGCAGAATGCCATTTCTCTTTAGTCCAGAGAAAATTGAAGTCAGTTTCCCAAGCGACCATAAAGGACGTCTTGGAGATAGGAGCCGTAAGTGATGTGTAGACCGTGGAGATCCCCCCCCCCCTCTGGTCCATGGCCTGACCGCACCAAATTTCGTAATCCGTGAATGCTGGCGTGGTAGGATTGTCTTTACATAGGGATTGCAGAAAGTGGTGAATTTGATGGAACCTAAACAGTTCAGAGTTGGGGAGGTCAAATCTTTTAATGCATTGTTTAAGAGTGATCGGTCCTGCAGCTGTAAAGTAGTGACCTATTCTATATAGACCTTTATCAACCCACCATTTAAAGGCCAGAACGTTGTTACCTGGGGGGAATTGTGGGTTGTTAAATAAGTGGGTCAAGGGTTTGTATACAGAGACAAGTGAAGGTGAAGAACGTAAGGAGTCCCATAGGGCGAAGGAGTGGGACAATGTAGGGGAGAGAATTGGGGGTCTATTTTTCTGAGGGGTCCACAATAAGAAGTCTAGAGTAAAGCGAGGAACTGCGTGTTTTTCTATTTGGATCCAATCAGGCTTCTCAAATTTGGAATAAACCATAGATATTTGGGCAAGCCTGGCTGCTTGATAATACTTATATAAATGAGGAAGACCTAAGCCCCCTCTTTTCCTATGCGCATAAAGGATTCCTTGGGCCAATCTGTACCCTACCTTGCCCCAAACGAATTTTAGAAGCTTACTTTGGAAGGTTTTGATGTGGTCTTTCCTAATGGGAATGGGGAGGGATCGAAATAGATATAGTAGTCTAGGAAGTAATGTCATCTTGATGGCATTTATCTTTCCCAGCCAGGAAATGGTGTGTTGTGTCCAGTTGCGCAGATCTGTTTCTAATTTACGATACATGGGAGGATAGTTGTGACTGTATAGACTTTCAATTTTAGCTGTGAGGTTAATACCCAAGTATCTGATGGAAGATTCACTCCATTGAAATTTAAAGGATTGTTTCAGAAGATCTACTGTGGAGGAGTCTAGGGAAACATTAAGGGCTTGCGATTTGGAGTAGTTCACCTGGAGACCCGATAACGTAGAAAAGTTGCTTAGCAGAGCGCATAGATTGGGGAGAGAGATAATGGGAGATGTTATGAAAAGCATAATGTCATCTGCAAATAGGCCACATTTGTGAGTTTGGGGACCACAGGAAACCCCTTTAATGTCCGGGTTTTGACGAATCGCTATGGCAAGCGTTTCTATTGCTATTGCAAAAATTAGTGGCGACAATGGGCAACCCTGTCTGGTTCCCTGTCTTATCGATATGGGTTTAGAATAGCAGCCTTGTATCCTAACTTTTGCGGAGGGAGTAGAGTAAAGTGCCTGTATGATACCCATGAATCGTGGACCAAAACCCCAATGCTTTAATATGGTGAAGACATAGGGCCAGGAAACGGAATCAAAGGCCTTTTGTAGGTCTAGAGACAGAAGCATTCCCGACTGTTTGGGGCCACCATCCCAGTTAGTTTGGAGAATAGACATTACATCTATTGTCCTCCGTATCTGGTCTGGGCCTTGTCTGCCCGGGATGAAACCCACCTGATCCTTATGAATATAAGTATTAATAAAGGTTGCAATGCGGTTGGCGATAATTTTGGTCAGGATCTTAACGTCGCAGTTAATTAAGGAGATGGGGCGGTAGTTCCCAACTTCTTCCGGGTTTTTGTTCGGTTTTGGGATAACCGCGATAAATGCAGCATTAAGCTGAGGATCAAGTGGATTACCTTCCGTTGTGTAATTAAAAAATTTAGTTAAGTATGGGGCTAAGGTGTGGGCAAACGTTTTGTAGTATGGGTTTGATATGCCATCCGGCCCAGGGGCAGAACCAGTTTTCAGGGTTTTTATTGCTTCTAAAACTTCCCCTTCTGTGAAAGGGGCTTCCAGACCGTCTTTGTGAACATTGGATAGTTTTGGGATGGGGAGACTGTCAAGAAAAGCGTGTATGGAGGAGACAGACGAGGAGGAAGACGGCGAGTAGAGTTTGTTGTAGAACTCATAAAACGCGTCCGTTATCTTGGAGGGATTAGCTGTGGAGCCCTGACCTGGGATTCGTATTTTCGGCATTGTGTACGTTTTTAGTCTGGGTGTCAATTTGGAAGCCAACATAGAGTCCATCTTGTCACCTTGCGTATAAAACCGATTTTGGGACCATCGGATTTGTTTTTCGGCTTTAGCCGTGAGGGCTAGGTTGAGTTCCAACCTGGCCTTGTCAAGCTGAGGAATCAAGGAGGGGGAGGGATTCAGTTTGTGCTGTTTCTTGAGTGTAGTGTATTCAGTCTCTAGTCTTTTGATGTCTGCTTCCCTTTCTCTCTTGATGGAGGAAGCAAGTCTGATGAATTCCCCTCTAATGCAGGCTTTGTGAGCTGCCCAAAGTGTTTCAGCAGAGACGTTCCCCTGATCATTGAATGCAAAATATTCCTCGATCGATTTTTTCAACATTGTTACTCTAATAGGATCAGAGAGAATGGACTCATTAAGTCTCCACTGTCTCCGGTCCGGTCGGTTGTAGTGGGATTGGAGAGTCATAACCACCATGGAGTGATCAGATAAGCTAGAGTCAGTAATGTGAGATTTCAAAATGAGCGGGATTGTTTGGGATCGAACCAGGAGATGATCAATCCTGGCGTAGGTGTTGTGTGGATGGGAGAAATGGGTGTAATCTCTTCTATTGGGGTTCATCTCCCTCCAGACGTCCGCCAACCCCTGTGTATGTATCAGTTTCGCTATCTTGAGGCTTTCGTTAGAAGGGCGGGTAAGTTGTGCATCCAGAGGTCTAGACTTGTCTAGACCTTGATCAAAGGCCACATTGGAGTCCCCCCCCAAATATGACCGTGCCCTCAAGTAGTGGGGTCAGGGTTTGAAGGAGGTGTCTGAAAAAGGCTGCTTGCCCCTTATTAGGGGAGTAGTAGGAAATTATGGAGTATAGCTGACCATCTATAGTGCCTTTGACTAATAGGTATCTACCCTGTGGGTCTTTCGTATCAGAAATCCAAGTGAAGTTACATGTCTTAGCTATGGCCACTGCCACCCCTTTGGTTTTATTTTCCGCATTGGCCATAAAAAATGTAGGGAAATGGGAGTGAATAAATTTGGGGTTAAAGCTAGCGGGAAAATGGGTTTCTTGCAGAAGGACGATGTCTAATTTAGAAGTCTTATATGTGTTGAATACCTTTTTACGTTTTAGGGGTGAATTTAAACCCTGTACATTATGGGTGGCTACCCTCCAAACATTACGCGTGCGATCAGCCATGGACCTGGGAGGAGGGGGAGCTGCCCGAACCCGCATCACCTACCTTCTTTCCAGATGTGTGTAGAAATGCCATCTGAAAGTGTGGTGGACCATTCCTGCTGGCATCGTTCGTCCTGCGCTGCTCGCCGTGAGGAGGATCTGAAAAATAGATAACGGGTAAGTAGTGCTCCAGAGAGGGGGAGAGGAAAGATAGAAAGAAATAGAAAAAACAAAGATAAAGGCGGTTACTCCCGCCCAGGCGAGAGAAGGCCCAGGGGGGAGCAACTACCACGAAGGTCATCTCACTGTACGCCGTGAGATGAGAGGTAAAAACCAAACACCAACCACAATGGTTGGAGATCCCACTCCCCTGACAACCGAAGTAGTCCAGGAAGTGGGAGGAGGCGCATGTGAACCACACCTCGCCTAAGCGCCCTAAAACCTACTTCGCTAGTGGCTTAATAAAAACAAACAATCCTATGAAAGCAGGTTGTGAGAACTGTTAAATGAATGTACCACCTACAGGGCTCGCCAAGCCCTAAGAACAGTAAAGCTCAAAGTACCCCCCCCCCCTCCTCTCATGAGAGGGGAGAGAGGAGAGAAAGGAAAAAAAAAAAAAAAAAAAAAAAAAAAACAAGAAATAAAAAAAAAAAAATAGAAAATAAAAGTAAAAGTAAAAGTAAAAAGGATAAAAAAAAAAAAAAAAAAAAAAAATAAAAAAAAAAAGGGGGGGGAAAGGGGGAGTAGCTAGGACCTACGTCCTCAAGGGAGACCAGAAAGACCACATGGGGACCCTGAATCACCCCCAAGTAAAGGTAGACATAGGTGTAGACCTTCCCTTGTTGTAGGGAAACAACCCGGACTGCAGACCATAAAGGACCCAAAAAAAAAAAAAAAAATAAAAGAAAAAAATTTATAATAAAGATAAATATAAAAGTACAAATAAAAATAAAAATCAAAAAAGGTCCAGAGTCCGGGGTGGAACCAGTTTAGGGTATTAGAGGAAATTCCAGATCAGGTGGACCCGTTGTGTGATGATCTTCTAGCCTTGTTCTTGTTCCATAGAGGATTCGGGGGGCTCGTCGGGAGCGGGCGTTTATTGGCACCTGGGATGGACGAGGAGGCTTCCGTTTCCATTTCCTGTGTGATGATTTTTAGATTGAGGAGTAGTTGTTCACCCGATACGAAGGTGGAAAAGGAGTGTTGCTGACCTTTATGAGCGAACTTAACCGCAAATGGGAAGGCCCATTTGTACTTAATGTCCTTCTGGGTCATAGCTGTCAAAAGTGGCTTAAGAGCTCTTCTCCGTTGAATGGTAGAGGGGGAGAGGTCTGCAAATATCTGGACGGGGTGACCTTGGCAGGTGACCTGGGGAAGAGCCCGAGCCTGTTTCATCACAGACTCCTTCACAGCATAATAAAGCGGCTTGGCGATGATGTCCCTGGGAGAACCGTCCTTTCTGGGAGGGCCTAAAGCTCTGTGTACCCTGTCTAATTCAAGGCGGGCCGGCGGAATGTTCGGCACGAGCGACTTAATCAAGTCTTGTGTGGCAGTGGTAACGTCAGCGATCGATTCAGGCAGGCCTCTGATTCTAAAGTTTAGTCTCCGCGACCTATTTTCCAAGTCGTCAATGCGCGAAAACGCAGTGTCCAGTTGATCTTGCATTGTTTGGATGAGGCCTGAATTCTGAAAGGACACTGCAGCTGTCTGTTCCAGTCTTTCTTCAATGGCGTCCATCCTGGAGCCAATATTCTGTAAGTCTGCTTTAATTTCACCCGTTATGGCAGCAGCGTTAGCCGTTAGAAGTGTAGAGAATTTGAGAAATAGATCATCCACTGTGATCTGGGGAAGTTGTGAAAAGTGACCCTGAGGGCCCGAAGCAGACACGCCTTGTGGAGCTGCAGGAGATAATGCCTGATCCCCAAAAGTGTGACTGAGTAGGGATTCCGTGGAAGCAGGAGAGGGAATCTGGGGCAGAGATCCAATGCTATACGTCCCTGGGGAATAATGTGGGGGAGCAGGGGAAATTCCAGTTTTGTGATCTGGAGTTAATTCCAGGTGAAGGTGTGAGGGAACAGGAGCTGCAGCAGCCATAGTGGCCATCTTGGGACACCCGATATGTGAGGCGGCAGAGAAGGCTTGTTTCAGGTTTCTTCTAACCCCAGATTTCAGCATGCAGAGTGATTACTATGACAGGGGGAGTATGAGGTACCTCTATTTGTGTCCTCCTGCCAAATTCTTCAAAGTATGAGGGTCCCTTTCTGGCTTAGAAAAGTCCGGCGGCCATCTTGGTACACCCTGCGTGTACTGCGGCTTCTGTGTGGGACCTTCGGCCGGAGCGGGCGGCCGAAAAAGTGTATGGGGATGGTCACCGGGTGGCGGAGGTCCCGGTTAGCCGTTCGGATGGCGTAAAACGGTGCTGGGTGGCACTCGGCGGACGCTGTAGGCTCGGTATGGCGCGGAGCTCCCGGCTTAAGCGGCCATCTTGGAGCTCTCGCGCATGCGCACACCCCGGTAATTATCTTATTCCCAAAGTTTTAGTTTATTCAATGTTTACTGTGATTAAGCTACTTTTCAAAACATACAAAACACTTTGCATTAATGATAGTATATATTAAATATACACATGGATCTCTGTGAGAATGATTTATTGTTTGTTTTACCTAGGTTTTAATGAAAAGTAGATTCTTAGTGAATGCCTTTTGTTGAATGGTCAATGATACACATATGAGTACAAAAATGTTTAGATACAAATGCATTGTAAAGTTTATAGGAATAAGCAAAGTTATATTTTTATTTCCCAAAATGTCACCAAAAATCAGGAGATTTAGGTGAAACTTCACTATTTTGTTGAAAAGCATTGGGATTAAAATTGAAGGTGAAATAAATGTGCTTTTATTGGAATTAAGGTTGCAGTTGGTGTTACATGGCTTCTTTCACTATCCTGGACCTATTCTTTTGTCTAAAAATTATCTCTTATTAACATTATTATGAGTAAAATCCTTGGTTGATTTATTGAAAAATAGCAGCATACATAAAACTTTTTAAAAACCTGTCAATATGACAGGACTGGACGTCATCCAATAAACCATCAGCCCTACTTACATTGGTAGTCATTGGAGAAATCCCCTCTTTACATTGGTGATGAGTGGGGAAATGCCCCCTTACATTGGTGATCAGTGGGGAAATGCCCCCTTACATTGGTGGTCAGTGGAGAAATGCCCCCTTACATTGGTGATCAGTGGGAAATGCCCCCTTACATTTCTGATCAGTGGGGAAATGCCCCCTTACATTGGTGATCAGTGGTGAAATGCTACCTTACATTGGTGGTGATTGGGAAAACGATCTTATACATTAGTTGTCAGTAGAACAAAATGCACCCTTGCACTGGTTTTCAGTGCAAAACTGACCCATTACAGTGGGGAATTACCTTCTTACTCTGGTAGTTATTGTAGGTTATTGTAGAGATATGAATCTGTCATTGCTCAAAGAAACTTTTAGTAACTTTTGAAAGTAGCCATCTGTTTCCGCAAAACCTTGGTTGACAAAAATTGATCTATACTGTTTCAGAATGTCTTAATTTTTACCTGCGGTTCTGGTGACACACACTAGAGGTCCTTACACCTAAACCTTCATTTAAATATATTTCTAAAAATCCATAAAAAAAATGAAAATCCACTTTGGGTGCACCAAATGCCAAATATTACCTTGTAAAAGCAGCGGTGACAACCATTGTGCTGCACATAGCCTGTAAAAAAACAGAGCTGTGGGAGGGATCTAGCAGATCTTAATCCTATGGGCTGTCTATGGAAAAAGGGGTGGGTATCAGATTGGTCCCCTTGGACAAAAAGAGAGAGCAGCAGTGACTGGTCTTCGTTACAGGAAGCTCCTGCACAGAAGCAAAACTCCACACTGGATTACTGCACAGATCTGGAAGAGATGCACAGAGCACACCAAGATTCAAGAAAAATACACATTACTTTTTTACTTCGACAATATTAGCTTATTCCAGAGTTCAGCTTTAAAGTGGTTCTAAAGCCTTAAGTTTTTTCACCTAATGCATTCTATGCATTAAGGTGAAAAACCTTCTGTGCTGCAGCTACCCCCCAGACCCCCCCGTCTCTTCCTTACCTGAAACCATCTGATCCAGTGATGGGCACGAGTGCAGTGGCTCCTGCCACTGTCTCTCTCCTCATTGGACAGATTGATAGCAGCTAGAGCAATTGTCTCCCACCACTGTCAATCAAATCCAGTGACACAGGAGCAAGGGGTGGGGCTGAGTCCCACTGTCTGTTTCAATGGACGCAGCAGTGGGACTCAGGAGCAAACACGCACCCGTTGAAGAGGAGCAGCCAGAAGCACCAGCGAAGGGACCCCAGAAGATGAGGATTGCACAGAGCAGAGCAGGTAAGTACAGACATGTTTGTTATTTTTATTAAAGAAATTAAGCTTATAACCAGCTTAAACTATAACTATGTACAGCAGTTGTACTGTACAGCAATACTTGATCTCAATGACTTTCACTTTAAGAAGATGAAAACTATTGGATAAGACATGACTAACATTGCCCTACAAACTCTCAGTTCACAGGCAGACTCTATTTAGCTATTGATGTCTCACCAGGAATTCACTGTAACTGATGCTCTTGAGAGATGAAGTCTATTGAATGACACAGAACACACAGAGCTGTCATTGATTTCTTTGGGGGTCTGATCATTCTTCATTGGCCATTGATTGTCTTCTTGGAGGACGGCACTTTACATTTGTCACTGCTTATCACAGTTAAATAAAGAAACTCCTAACTCCAACAGAGATTGATCAAACTTTAGCTTTACCAACCGCTTTAATGCTTTTATCTCCCATCTCTTGACAAAGATCTGCAATTTATTAGGACATCATACAGGTTAATGTCTCTCTTTTATTAACGGAGCAATTTCAATTAAAACTTAATTTCCCTGGTGATTCTCTTGCAAGCTATACTAGCTAGTAAACAAGCCGGACATAAAATGAAACAGATTTTATCAGGCTTGTTAATAATAACTGGAGGCAGAACGTCATTGATTTCAAAATGTGAAGTGTAGATACACCTCTGAAAAGGTTTCCAACAATGTAAATTTTACATTCATAATACAAAGCTCACTGATATAGTCGTTTTCATTTTTTAGTGATTTTTTTTTTCTCTTTCAAAAAGATTTTAGCTTAAAGCCCAATTCTGGGAAATTTAAAAATCCTCCCGTACAGTGACGCGGCTGTCATTTAGACAACTGAAATGCCAGGCTGAAGGCACACAGCCATCTGGAACACCAATAGTGGGGCATTTTTTGTGGGGTGGGTGGATAAAATGCCACTGACCACCATTGATTAGGGTTTTTTTTTTTTTTTTTTGATAGGGGGAGGTAAATATCACTAACCACATAATCTAGAATCGTTTTGGGGGGTTTAAAAAGGTTGAAGTTGTTTTGTTTTATCCATAACATCTAACCATTGCAAGCAATATGGTTGATTTACTCAAGGCAATTAGACTGTGAACTTTGAAAAGTACAGCTGCAGTAGTAAATGAGCAAAAGCTGTGCTGACTTCCATTATCCAAACATGTGCAAGAAAAAATGCATTTTTTTTTATTTTCCTTGCACATAATTGGGTACTCTTTGCAAAGTTAAGCTTTTCCTCATTTACTAAGCTTTGGAGCAACTGCACTTGCAGAGTGCACAGTCTATTTGCCTTTAGTAAATCAACCCCAATGCAATTTCATTGTCCAGGGAACTTTCTTTCACTAATAACATAAAACTTGCACTTGCCACATGTTTCTTCATTTAATAAATATTGTGGCCCAAAAATTTTTTTATCAGCTTTTGGTGTCCACTTTCCAAAAAGAAGTCATTATTAGGGTGTTTGTAATGTCCTAGCATTTATTTGATATGTTTTATAGTGAAATGTAAAAATGAAAGATAGTTGTTAAATACTGCCATACTAAAGATAAGTCTGTCTCAAACAAATGGTAAAATGTGATTTTTAGAGAGCGGTCAGTAGCACTTGTGGCTTAAACCCAGCCAAGGCTTTTGTTCCTATAAAAGGAAGGTAAAGAAATGATCAAATCCCACCATGCACGGAATGGTCACAACAACCGATCACCCTACAGGCGCAACTCTGTAATGATTGCTGTCCTCCTCCGAACACATAAAGCTTAACCACTTAAGGACCAAGCCTCTTTCTAAGATTTGTTGTTAACAAGTTAAAAACGAAGACAGCAGTAAAGTTAGCCCAATTTTTTTTTTATTATGAAAGATAATGTTATGCCGAGTAAATTGATACCCAGCATGTCACGCTTCAAAATTGCGCCCGCTCGTGGAATGGCGACACACTTTTACCCTTAAAAATCTGTATAGACGACGTTTAAAAAATTCTACAGGTTGCATGTTTTGAGCTGCAGAGAAGGTCTGGGACAGAATTATTGCAGTGATACCTCACGTGTGTGGTTTTAACATCGTTTTCGTATGCGTTCGCTTCTGCACGCGAGCTCGTGGGACGGGGTGCGTTTAAAAAAAAAAATCTTATTTGTTTTACCTTTTTTTTATTTTTCATTTTTACACTGTTCTTTTTAAAAAAAAATGGTGTCACTTTTATTCTTATTACACTGAATGTAAACATCCCTTGTAATAGAAAAAAAGCATGACAGGACCTCTTAAATATGAGCTCTGGGGTCAAAAAAAAAACTCAGATCTCATATTTACACTAAAGTGCAATAAAAAAAAAAAATGTTGTCATTTAAAAAAATAGCTCTTTAAGAGCTATGGGTGGAAGTGAAGTTTTGACGTCGCTTCCGCCCTGCAATGATATGGAGACGGGTGGGGGCCATTTTCCCCTCACTCGTCTCCATACCCAGGAAGGAAAAGCATCCAATCGCCACCATCGCTATTGACGGCTCCAGTAAGCGGTGGAGGGCACTGGAGAGCGGTGGGAGGGGGGGCCCCACTCCTGCCCCCGATAAAAGTGATCTTGTGGCGAATCCGCTGCAGAGACTACTATTATCGGAAACCAGACCACCCACTGAAGAAGAAGATAATGGGGTTATGGCAGCTAGCTGCTGCCATAACAAAGATATCCCTCCTGAAAGTTAGGCATATATCGGCGTGTGCGGCGGTCCAGAAGTGGTTAAGGTCCACCTCCAGGATATTCTATACAGTGACATTCCCCGAGAAGAAAACATAAAGCTCGCCATAGTGTAAAAACGTATCAAACTTTTAATCATGGATAAAAGGCTGCACTTACAACAGTACAGCATGAAATCGCACGTAGGAAATGTAGCCAGCCGGCTGATACACATTCGCCCGTCCTTCCGGGATCACAGTAGCGTGGTGACATCAGCAAGTCCCTCCAAATAAACATATATGTAACAAAGACTCAAGAAAAAACAAAACTGACTCAAATTATAGTTACATTTCTTATAGCCTGACCCCTTGATCCAGATAATTTGACCCCTTGATTTCAAAATTCAACTAACCAAGCCTTCAATTTCAGCTCATGTTGCTACAGAAAATAATTTTGGTGGCCGAGAATCTTCTTTTCTTTCCGGCAATTTTCCTTTCTTTCTGGGAATTTTCTTTTCTTGTGCTCATGCGCATTTCGATTACTCAAATTTTGATGTTAGCACAAAAACGGGTTGCTGTGGCCCAATAATGGTAGGAAATTTGGAACAAAAATTCCTTTAAATTTTTTTCTAAAGAAAATTCTTTTGGAATTCTATTACCTGCATGGAGCACTTTCGACGGCTTGCAGTACCACCAGTCTGATCAGTTATATAATGCACACACTTTAACCAACCATTGCATGCAATCAGCACTTGGTAGAGTTATAGGGAAGTCTTCCGTAGCTAAGGGGTAGAGCATTCTGAGCATTTTAATTAGTACAGGGCAGAGGGTGATGAGTCCTAAAGTATGGAGATCACCTTTAAAGATTCTTTTATTCTTTAGTTTATGGCCAAGAATATTCACAGCCTTAGTTCGCAGAATCTATTTCAGCAAACAGCATCAGTGTTTCTTCTCTATATCCCATGAGCTTCTGTTTATTAAATATTGTGAGAATTCAGCAAATATAGGATTAAGAGTGTGGCTTCATTATAAAATGAATGTCACAGTCTTGTGTGCTTTTCTTTACACTGGGCTGTCTGGGAACACAAAAGGCATCTAATAATAAGAATGCAAAGAATGAAATGCTTTTGATTTGAACTGAGAGTTTTATGAACTTTATGAAGCGGATAGTTATCTGGTGGTAGAACTTATTGTAAAATATTCTCTTATTGTGGCTGACGGAATATAGAACTGTGAGCTACTAAAATTGGTTTATCTGCAGCTGCAAATTTAAAGTGGATCTGTACTTTAAAGAGTAACTCCACATTTGCTTAGAAAAATGAATCACCCCTGGGTACACTGCAAGGATTTTAACAAACATTGTAGCAGATTCCTACATTTTGTTGCTCTGAAGAAATTACTATTTGTTTTACTATGTCCTATGCAGGCTTATGCAGGCCATACATGGGTTTAATTCTGAAAAAAAAAAAAAATCTTCTACTGAAAATCAGAAACCAAGCCTTCAATTTCAGCTCATGTTGCAACAGAAAAGGATTTTCGTGGCAGGGAATCTTCTTTTCTTTCTGGGAATTTTCTTTTCTTGTGCTCATGCGCATTTTGATTACTCAAATTTGATGGTCGCACGAAAATCGAAAGTTGCTGTGGCCCACTATGGTACGAAATTTGTAACGAAAATTCTTTAAAAAGATTTTTCGAAAGAAAATTCTTTTGGATTTCGAACAATATAAGGCCGGCCTTTTTCTGAATGAGAAAAAAATAAAATATAGGAACCAATAGGTTCCAAACCCGGGCAAATCAATGACCAAAAAAGAAATAAACTACAATAAAGAGCTGCGTGTTGTAAAGGGTAAAAAACACCTCTATTATTCGTTTATGATATAAAAGCACGGCTCCTTTGTTTCTTTTCATATTATTCTGAATGGGAGTGACTGCTTCTTTATAACCAGCTGGTGGGGTGGTTCTAATGTTCTTCAATGTTCTAATGAGAAACTCTGCAAGGTCTGCATCCCCATAGGAGATTTTAAGCCTTGAGGAGTATCTTACCAAAACTGAAATTCCTTTTGCAGGGGGTGTCTAAAATGTAACTTGTATCTTAGTGCAGACTTCTGGGTGCCCATTGCACAAGCAGGAAATACGATTTCTGGGGGAAATCAACAGGGTACAGAATCCCTACAGGCTGCCATATTGCATCAAATTTTACAGAAATTTACAGCAGCTGCATATTGAAAACATAAAGGAATTTTAAATAACCTTAAAGTGTTACTAAACCTACAACAGTAAAAACAGTCTGTATATGCAGTAAAGCATGCTTGTTATACTCACTGTGGAACCTAAAGGGTTAATCATCTGCATTGTGTAAAAAGGCTGTTTGATCCGGTCTTCTCTGATCCTCCAATTCTCCCACTGTCCCCAATTCATCTCCTGAAAGAACCGAGGCTAGGGGACAAGCTGCACATGCTCAGTTTGGTGTGTGTTGCTAGAGAGTTTTTCTTTTTTTTTTCTTGGGAGAGTGCATTTAATCAGCACAGGGCCAATCAGCACTGTCCACCCCCTCCCCACCCCCCACACACACAGAGTTTGAGCCCTTAATAATGCAATCCACTAGACCGGAACACTTCCCATCTGTGATATATCAGTTGTTGTTGAAAGAAGCTTACCTTAAGTCACCTCATTTTATTTGTAAGTGGGAAGAGGAACTTGTGATTTCTCATGATGACATGAACTGGGAGACAATTTTAATCTTGACTCATAAGACCTCCTTACCGTCTGGAGTCCAAGAACGCAACTATAAACTTCTATCTTGTTGATATAGGTGCCCCACAATACTACATGCCATGGATCCATCTAAACCTGATACCCGCTGGAGATGCTTGCCCAATGCCGGTACCATGACACATTTAGAGCACCTGCCTCCTGGTAATGCTTTTCTGGGACAAAATATTATGGATATATCATAAACTGGTAGTTGATAAGGTTGTGAATACCCCTCAACTCACTATTCTCTTGATGGCACCTGGGTCAAATAAACAAATCAAAGGGGTCTTGTACATCCGTTTCTGACTGCAGCCCATGCTGTCATTGGCAGACACTGGCGCAAACTGCACACCCCTCTACTAGTGGAGTGGGCGTGTGAGCTTGATGCTATATGCGATATGAAGTGGATGATCTCATGGGAAAATAGCCAGTCTGAATCTTATAAAATTACATGGATGATCTGGTCCCACTATACATACTCCTCAGATTTTTCCTCTAATCTGTGAGCCTTACTATGTGTGGTATGTATATCATTGAAAGGAAATAAAAAAATGCAGTGTTAAGAGAATAGATCTACCCCAGAAGAACACCTCATAGGGAAGAAAATTCACTATGGTGTACGTGAATAAAAAATATTGTATATTGTAATAAATATTAATAAATATTGTATGTAATATTGGATGTAATATATATTAAATAGTGTACATCAATAAAAGGGAGAATGGGGATTCATATGAACCTATCAAAGTCATATATATAAACCAATACATCAATATCCATCCAATGATTATACATGAAATATTGGTCTAATCAGGGCAGGTCTCCTCAACAGGTCAACTTATCATGAAGCTTCTATATAGTTCATATAAGAAGTAACAATAAGATCAGTACAGTCTCTTATATAGGGAAAAAGAAACACAATGTAATCCTCCTTAAAGGCTCAGATGGTAAATATGACTTCACACAGGAAGATGACAGATGTTCATCAAGTTATAAAGAAGGCAATGGGTATTCTTACCCCCAAGTGTGGACCCACACACCGTACGATGGTGAGTCAATCAATCATGGAACGATATCCCACGATGAGTCTTCCAACCAGGATCACTGTAGACCAGGTGAAACGTGACCGCATCGGCATCCAAGGACTTCCATATGGAGTAGGTATCATCCGATTTCCAAAACAAGGTGTATTACTTCATCCACCCAGCAGAGTGTATCATGAGAAGAAAAAATAAAACCAATAGAGCAGATCACTCCAGTGTAAAAAGGTTTATTGGAGTAAAATACTTAAAAAGTATACAACTGCATCACTCAACAAGGTGTACAGGCGTGATCACAAACAAAGATAAAAAAAGCATGGTATATCAAGCCTGGCAGGCTATGTACCCGACATGTTTCGTACTAAACATACATCAACTGGGGCATTATTATTATCATTGTTGATGCTGGCTGCTATTATTTGTTTTTTTATGGGTAGCACAACTTAGTTCTATTTTTTATTCTTTGGGTATGTATATCATTACCTACTCCCAGTGTAGTAGTCAGAGTGACTCTGGACAACTGCTACAGCTCCATCCAAAATTCCCCCTCCCCGTTGTTTTTTATTTTTTTCACTCTTTTCATTCTTTCTTCTTTTCTCACTTGTTTACTGACTCTGAAATATTTTCCAGTACTACAATGACATTAGAAAGACATTCTTTTTTTTTCAATTCCCATTAAGGTCTGTAATTATGTAACACCCTTGGTATTACACCTTCTGGATATGTACACATTGTTTTCTGTACTTTGTTCGGAGAAACAATAAAAAATAGATTAAACATAAATAACATAAAATTACAACATGGTTTCTGTAGCAAAAGTAAAGGCTATATTATTATTTTTTTCTTTGGATAGCATAAAACAGCATCGAACAGAAACAACTCCAAACAGCTTTTCCCCACTGCCACTCGAACCCCAGGTGATGCAAGCTGAGCCGTCCACGCTCAACAACCAGAAGCAAAAAGAGAAGCTACTGCATACTGGATGTATCCTACAAGTCATTTATTGTATACATCACCCACAATCATGGCAATGACAATCCCTGCTCTGGTACTGCCTCTCTAATGTGTTTCACCCAATCAAGGCTTAATCGTAGAGATACAATTAAGCCCTGATTGGGTGAATAAAGGGGCAGTGCTTGGGTGGAGACTATCATTGCCGTTATTTATTTATTTATTACAAAAGTGAAGTTACCTTTTAAGTCTAAAGTTTGGCTGTAATTTAATTGTAAATAATTTGAATCACTTTGCAGAGATCTGCTTTAACCAGTTAATGACCAGCCATGTAGCTTTACTGCTACAGATTGGTGCTGTGTGCAGAATCACATATATATATACTTGATTCTGCCTTTCCGGCTGGGGGGGGCGCATGCTGTGATTAGACATCAGTGGACGCTGGCCAATAGATGACTACCAGCATCCGCTGATCGGCGAGGAGGAAAACAGGACAGAGCTCTTCCTATGTAAATAACGCAAAGCTCTGTCCTGTCAGTGGGAATGTGGCAGTTTTTAGTTTCCCTGCAAAGGGAATAAAAACTGGCACATCCCTTAGTAAAAGCACCATATAGCACACACATTAACACTGATTAGACACACAATTAACCTTTTGATCACCCTAGATGTTTATTAAAGCGGAGCTCCACCCAAAAGTGGTGTCTGCCTCCTCACCTTCTCCAGTGCCACATTTGACACCTTGTGGGGGCAAGGGGGGAGCGGGTACTTGGTTTTGACAGGTACCCACTCCGACTCCTGCTGAGTTTGACGCGCAAACTCAGCTGGAAGTTCAGGGCTCGCTGCAGCCAGTCCATTGAGAAAGCGCAGCGCAGTAGGAAACCGGCTGTGAAGCCGTAAGGCTTCACTGTCAGTTTCCCTTATCCAAGATGGCGGCACCAGTGCCTGGAAGCCATTACAAGAATCGTCATGGGTGAGGACACCATGGGATCACTGGACAGGTAAGTGTCCTAATTTGTAGCTGCTAACTTTACATTTTTTGGTGGGGGGGGGGCTGGAGCTCCTCTTTGACCCCTTCCCAGCCAGTGTCAGTACAGTGACAGTGCATATTTTTAGCTCACTAATTTTTCCTTTCCTGGCTCGGCACTGGCTCTCGCGACGGGGCTCGCAGGGTGTCAATCTCACCGGAAAAAGTGGCGAGATTGACACAATATCGTGGGTACCTACTGTAGATGTGAATGGAAGGTTTCATTGTCTCATATAATCAATAAAAGGATTCATTCACAATGTTAGCTCTGATTTTATTTAATTTTACTACACCAGTAATGCATGGAATGTCTGTGTTCTGTCACATCCATATGTGTATTCTGCTTACAAAAATATTGTTTTCACTCTGGTAGATAGTAATATGTAGAGGACATTTACATACACAAAACTATCAGTAACTTCTCCTAGCTTAATCACTGAATGAAGTGCTGTTATCTCTGCCGACTCTTCTGAACATTAGCTTCACTCTCTGTGAAGTCTCGGGAGCGAGCAGAGAGAGGGGACATCATTTAAGCAAGATTACAGGAAAGTGGATGGATCCAGACTCCAGAGCCAGACCATTGTCTGTATTAAACTGTATGAAAATCTGTAGATCCTCCCACAGGTATTTAGCTCGATTTTAACAGAATGGGGGCACTTCTGAGAGGGCTGGGAAGATTTTTAGATATCAGCAGCTCACATAGAATAGACGTAAGCAAAAAAAAAAGGAAATACATACTTCTCTTTTAAGTGTGAGGTCACACGCAGCAAGGTGAGAACATACCCAGAAGGGGGCAGCACGAGTGGGGTGACACACTATTGTGGTTATCGAAGCACTACAAGTAGGGATGGATGAACGGTTCGGCCCGAGCAACTTTGGTTGTTCGGACGTTCGGCGAACACCGAACATTATGCAGTGTTCGTGGCTAATTCGAAAGCCGTGGAACACCGTTAAAGTCTATGGGTCACTAACATGAAAAAACAAAAGTGCTCATTTTAAAGGCTAATATGCAAGTTATTGTCATAAAAATTGTTTGGGGACCTGTGTCCTGCTCCGGGGACATGTATCAATGCAAAAAAAAGGTTTAAAAAACACAGTTTTTTCGGGAGCAGTGATTTTAATAATGCTTAAAGTGATTAAAGCTGAGCACTAGGCAAACAACTAAATACACAAATTTAAAAAATATTTTCATTCAGGCTTTCACACTGGAGAGACAGGAGAGGCTCTATACAGGCGCTGTAAAGCGCCTCAGTGTGAAAGTAGCCTTACAGGTCTTGTTTCTCCCCAAACCTGTAACTGGACAGTGAAAGTAGAAGCAGCAGACTTGTGAGGTCATCTCATCTCTCTTCTCCTATCAACTTGCTTCTTGTTAGCTCATGAGCACACCTGATTGGCTCCTTGTGCTTCTCCCTCTCTGAGTCAAAGTTCTGCTGCAACACGGATTGCATAAGGCTGATAACAAGCCAAATGAAGATATTTAGACTGCTTGCATTCATAAAAGTATACATTTAATAATGTATTATTGAATGCAGAGCTGGAATATTTTTTTTAAATATCTGCCTTGAGTTGTGCTTTAAATACAAAGCATCATAGAGCCAAGGGCTGACCTCAACCTCATATATACAGAATATACAAAATAGGAACAAATATATTGAGCGGCATATTTTGTAATGTACTATTGTAATGCACTATTGAATTTTTTAAACTAAATACTCATTTTGTCCCATGCCCAGTTCAATATACATTGATTGGCATGTAGTGGTAAATATATTACAAATTGTGTATTGGCTGTTCTTTAATGTTACGGTTTTAATGCATTGTTATTGCCAGTGAATATTAGTTCAGCATTGGATTATAGCTTTAAAAGTCAGGGGAATGTTTATCTCCCCTACACCAGGGACAGACGCAGCACATCTATCAAAGACAACATCCCTCCTTCTTGTGACTGCAGGCTTTTCCCTGATGGATTTTGTGCCGTTTCTTCTTTTATTGCACAGTGCTGGTAAGTCTTTAATAAATCATAGACTTGTTTGCATGGTAAGGTCTCACTTTTTTTTCATACTTGCGCAGCGTTCCACACCACATGCAGTTTAACAATGAAAAATTCTGCCAACTGCTAACATTATACCCATAGTATACACACACACACACACACACACACATTATATATATATATATATATATATATATATATATATATATATATATATATATATATAAAGTATATACTGTAATATATACAGTGGTGTGAAAAAGTGTTTGCCCCCTTCCTCATTTCCTGTTCCTTTGCATGTTTGTCACACTTAAGTGTTTCGGAACATCAAACCAATTTAAACAATAGTCAAGGACAACACAAGTAAACACAAAATGCAATTTGTAAATGAAGGTGTTTATTATTAAAGGTGAAAAAAAATCCAAACCATCATGGCCCTGTGTGAAAAAGTGATTGCCCCCCTTGTTAAAACATACTATAACTGTGGTTGTCCACACCTGAGTTCAATTTCTCTAGCCACACCCAGGCCTGATTATTGCCACACCTGTTCACAATCAAGGCATCACTTAAATAGGAGCTGCTTGACACAGTAAGGTCCACCAGAAGATCCTTAAAAGCTACACATCATGCCGAGACCCAAAGAAATTCAGGAACAATTGAGAAAGAAAGTAATTGAGATCTATCAGTCTGGAAAGGGTTATAAAGCCATTTCCAAAGCTTTGGGAATCCAGCGAACCACAGTGAGAGCCATTATCCACAAATGGCGAAGACATGGAACAGTGGTGAACCTTCCCAGGAATGGCCGGCCGCCCAAAATTACCCCAAGAGCGCAGCGACGACTCATCCAAGAGGTCACAAAAGACCCCACGACAACGTCCAAGGAACTGCAGGCCTCACTTGCCTCAGTGAAGGTCAGCGTTCATGCCTCCACCATCAGGAAAAGACTGGGCAAAAATGGCCTGCATGGCAGAGTTCCAAGGAGAAAACCACTGCTGAGCAAAAAGAACATCAAAGCTCGTCTCAATTTCTCCACAACACATCTTGATGATCCCCAAGACTTTTGGGACAACATTCTGTGGACCGATGAGACAAAAGTGGAACTCTTTGGAAGGTGTGTGTCCAAGTATATCTGGCGTAGAAGGAACACTGCATTTCAGAAAAAGAACATTATACCAACAGTAAAATATGGTGGTGGTAGTGTGATGGTCTGGGGCTGTTTTGCTGCTTCAGGACCTGGAAGACTTGCCATGATAAAAGGAACTATGAATTCTGCTGTCTACCAAGAGATCCTGAAGGAGAATGTCCGACCATCTGTATGTGTACTCAAGCTGAAACGAACTTGGGTTCTGCAGCAGGACAATGATCCTAAACACACCAGCAAGTCCACCACCGAATGGCTGAAGAAAAACAAAATGAAGACTTTGGAGTGGCCTAGCCAAAGTCCAGACCTGAATCCTATTGAGATGTTGTGGTATGACCTTAAAAAGGCCGTTCATGCTCGAAAACCCTCTAATGTAACTGAATTAGGACAATTCTGCAAAGATGAGTGGGCCAAAATTCCTCCAGGACGCTGTAAAAGCCTCATTGCACGTTATCGCAAACGCTTGGTTGCAGTTGTTGCTGCTAAGGGTGGCCCAACCAGTTATTAGGTTTAGGGGGCAATCACTTTTTCACACAGGGCCATGATGGTTTGGATTTTTTTTCACCTTTAATAATAAACACCTTCATTTACAAATTGCATTTTGTGTTGTCCTTGACTATTGTTTAAATTGGTTTGATGTTCCGAAACACTTAAGTGTGACAAACATGCAAAGGAACAGGAAATGAGGAAGGGGGCA
Source organism: Lithobates sylvaticus (assembly GCA_028564925.1). NCBI lineage: Eukaryota > Metazoa > Chordata > Amphibia > Anura > Ranidae > Lithobates > Lithobates sylvaticus. Next base: position 159,867,857 of record CM053034.1, on the reverse strand, counting down.
AACACTTTTTCACACCACTGTATATATATATATATATATATATATATATATATATATATATATTGTGTGTGTGTGTGTGTGTGTATATATATATATATATATATATATATATATTGTACAGGACGCAGTGGCTGGGTCCTGGAAGGACGCTATGTTTCCCCTCTGTTTGGACTGTGGTCCCTTTAAGGGAACAAAAAGGGTTAACTCACCTGTCAGAGGAGGTGGGTTTAAAAACAAGACAGGAAGTTGCAGATGGGTGTGGAGGAGTGTAGAGGAGATGATGGTGGTTGGTGTTTGGTTTGATTTGCAGCAACCAAAGTGGACAGCAGCGTTCTGCCTGGAAGCCTCCTAGCAGGTGAAGTCACCTGAAACCACCCAAGGACTGTTTGATTGCGATAGCAATGCTGGACTTTGAATGTCGGTGAGACTGAAACCTTTTTCTTTTGTTTTTGCTGCTGTCAAGCTGTTTTAAGTTTAATAAACCTCCTTTTGGGTTAAAAGCCTGTGTCCTGCGGTCTGGCTGGTCCCCCGAACTTTACAAGTGGTGCTCGAATGCGGGCAGGACAGAGTAACAGGCGTTTTTTTTTTTTTTTGCTGTTTTTGCATTTGAATTTAAAACTGACATTTAAAGGGACAGTACAGTGGATTTATGTCCTGGGTTAAAGCTGCCCAAACCCTGAAAGCTGAAGCAATGGAGGAACTAATTAAACAACTGTCCCTGGCTAATATACAAGCGCAGACCCGCCATGAGGAAGCTAATCAGCGCTTAGCAACCCAGCTGGAGGTACAGCAAGAAAATACTCGCCTGTTGGTGGCTCAGTTGGCAGCCCAGCAAGCAACCCAGCAAGGGGTTATGCAGGCTCAGGTGACTGCCTTAAAAGAAGTAGTACAGCAGTTTTCTCAGGGTCGTGAGCAAGCGGCTGTTGCCCCTGGCAACCAGGTGACCGTGAGGGCAAGCCATTTTTTGCAGAAATTGTCCCTGAGTGATGATGTAGAGGCATTTCTTGCTACATTTGAAAGGACGGCAGAGAGAGAAGGGTGGCCCCAGGACCAGTGGGCCGGCCTAATTGCCCCTTTTCTCACCGGAGATCCTCAAAAAGCCTACTTCGACCTGCCACCAGAGGACGCTAAAGACTATCAAAAACTAAAGGCAGAAATACTGGCTCGTTTGGGGGTGACTACGGCCGTTCGGGCCCAACGAGTGCACCAATGGAAGTATTGTCCAGATCGTCCACCACGGTCTCAAATGCATGACCTGGTGCAACTGGTAAAAAAATGGCTGCAGCCCGAAGTGTTGTCGGGCCCCCAAATCGTGGAGCGGGTCGTGCTGGACCGATACCTACGGTCACTGCCAGACGACCTTCAACGGTGGGTCAGCCATGGAGACCCCAAAACAGTGAACCTCCTTGTCGAGATGGTAGAGCGATATACAGTGGTGGAGGATCTGCTTGGCCCTACCAAGCGCCAAGGGCCCAGTCTGCCACGGCCTATTCGATCGACTGCCGCCCTTCGAAAGGATGTCCCCCGGAGCCCTGGAATCAACACCCCGGAAGGTCAAGAGTCACTCCCAGTACCTCCTCAGCGATCTGTTCCTGTTCGGAGAGGAGGGGATGTACAATGTTGGCGATGTCATTCCTGGGGCCATACCCGGGCCCACTGCCCACTGCAAGAGGAGCCCATGGAATGCGGGGTTCTTCGGAGGGGGTCTTTTTATGCTCATAGAGCATGTACCACACACCTTGACCGTGGAGAAGAGAAATTTGAGTGTGTAGTCCAAGTGAACCACCTCCCTGCCTGGGCTTTGCTGGACTCCGGAAGCATGGTAACCCTGGTTCATCCTAGAGTAATTGGGAAGATCGGTCCGGTAAGCAAAACTTTACGGGTTGTGTGCATTCACGGGGACACTAGAGAGTACCCTCTCATCTCGGTGTCCATCTCCACAGCATATGGCACTGGTACTCAAGAGGTGGGGGTGGTAAAGAACTTGATACATGATGTTATCATAGGACGAGACTGTCCATTTTTTGAAAAACTGTGGGGACAAGGAGAACTACCTGAACGATCCCAAGACTGGGGAGAAACTAGTTCCTCTGTTCCTACGGTTGAGGGTAATAACCCTGAGATGCCAAATGTTCCTAATGTGGATCCAGTTGATACAAATGCTAATGATTGGGTTAATGGTGATGAAAGTAGTGCTGATACTGTTAAGGGTGTCAAAATGAGTGGTTCGCAGACCTACCTGAACACTGAGGAGGGGGAACCTTCCCCACTTCAGGTAATGCTGGGTGAAGAGGATGAGGAAGTGGCCTCTACCCCTGCCCTGCCGGATTTGGGTGTTCCCCAGGGGACATTTGGTACTGCCCAGATGCAGGACCCCACTTTGGCCCGTGCACGGGAACAAGTTGTAGTATTAAATGGGGTACCCCAAGAGCCAGGTGCGAATGAGCGGTGGCCCCACTTTGCAATATGTAATGAATTGCTTTATCGGGTTACCAAAGTGAGAGAAAATGTGGTAGAACAATTATTGGTACCCCAACAGTATAGACGCAAGGTCCTGGACCTGGCCCATGATGATGTTTTAGGGGGACACCTGGGAGTTGAAAAGACGGAGGCACGGATCACCGACCGGTTTTACTGGCCAGGTCTGAAAGCAGAGGTAAGAAGATACTGTGCCTCTTGTCCCACCTGTCAGTTGACCGCGCCGGTGACCCACTTCCGGAGCCCTTTGGTCCCTCTGCCCATAATTGAGGTCCCATTCGAGAGGATAGCCATGGATATAGTGGGTCCTTTGGTAAAGTCAGCTCGAGGTCACTCCTACATACTGGTGATCCTTGACTATGCCACCCGATATCCTGAAGCGCTACCTCTGCGGAATACCTCCTCTAAGGCTATTGCTCGGGAATTATTCCAGTTGTTTACACGGACTGGTTTTCCCAAGGAAATACTCACGGACCAGGGCACCCCATTTATGTCGAGGGTTATGGCTGATGTGTGCAAGCTGTTCCGGATTAAACAGCTGCGCACATCGGTCTACCATCCACAAACGGATGGGTTGGTAGAGCGCTTTAATAAGACCCTTAAGTCTATGCTCAAGCGGGTTGTACAAAGGGATGGGAAAGACTGGGACTGCCTGTTACCCGCTCTCCTGTTTGCTATCCGGGAAGTGCCCCAGGCCTCCACTGGGTTTTCGCCCTTTGAGTTGGTATATGGGCGGAGACCTCGCGGACTACTGGATTTTGTTAAAGAGGAATGGGAAAGTGAACCTATTCAGCATAAGAGTGTTCTTGAATATGTTTCCCAAATGCAGGAGAGGATCCGAACTGTGATGCCTCTAGTCAAAGAACATTTGCAAAAAGCCCAGGAGGCTCAACGACGGGTCTATAATAGGGCTGCTAGAATAAGGAACTTCCAAGTGGGGGATCGAGTAGCGGTGTTGATCCCCACTGTGGAAAGTAAATTCTTGGCCAGGTGGCAAGGCCCCTTTGAAGTTGTAGAAAAAGTGGGAGAGGTAAATTATAGAGTCCACCAACCAGGTAAGAGGAAACCCTATCAGATATATCATGTAAACTTGTTAAAGCCCTGGACAGACAGGGAACCGGTGACCTCCCTGGCTGGTGCAAGACTTGAGCCTCGGGTTGGGGTGGAGAGTGTCCAAGTAGCAAATACCCTGTCTAGAGTCCAAAGTCAGCAGGCAAAGGAGTTCTTGCAGAGAAATAAAGAGAAATTTTCAGACTTGCCAGGGCTCACTAGTGTCATAGAGCATGATATTGTCACGGAACCAGGAGTCAAAGTTTTTGTCCGGCCTTACCGCATTCCAGAGGCCCAAAGGAAGGCTGTTTCAGAGGAAGTGAAGAAGATGTTAGACCTGGAGATTATTGAGGAATCACAGAGTGAGTGGTCAAGCCCGATTGTGTTGGTACCGAAGCCCAACGGGACTCTGCGATTCTGCAATGATTTCCGGAAACTAAATGAAGTTTCACGGTTTGATGCCTACCCCATGCCCCGGGTAGATGAGCTTATTGAGAGACTAGGTCCAGCCAGGTATATCACTACATTAGACCTTACCAAGGGGTATTGGCAAATCCCGTTGACTAAGGCTGCTAGAGAGAAAACTGCTTTTTCTACCCCAGAGGGAAGTTTTCAGTACAAGAGAATGCCTTTTGGATTGCAAACTGCTCCAGCCACATTTCAGAGGGCAATGGATAGGATTTTACGTCCTCACCGGGAGTATGCCTCAGTATACTTGGATGACATAGTCATTTTTAGCAGAGACTGGGAATCACACTTGCCCAAAGTCCAGGCAGTACTGGACTCTCTTTGGAAGGAGGGGTTTACAATAAACCCGGAAAAATGTGCTTTGGGAATGGAGGAGGTGAAATACCTGGGCTATGTTGTGGGTAGAGGGGTAGTAAAACCTCAGGTCAACAAGGTAGAGGCTGTACAGAATTGGCCCCGCCCCCTCACAAAAAAACAGGTACGTGCATTCCTGGGTATGGTGGGATACTACAGGAGGTTTGTACCCAACTTTGCCACGTTGGCAGCTCCATTGACCGATCTGACTAAGGGTCGGAAATCGGTCATGGTGGAGTGGAATGCAGACGCTGAGAAGGCTTTTTTGGAGCTCAAGTCGGCACTGTGCCAACACCCTGTCCTAGTAGCACCCAATTTTTCAAAAGAGTTTGTTGTACAGACTGATGCTTCCGATGTAGGATTGGGAGCGGTGTTGTCACAGGTTATTCATGGCGAGGAGCACCCAGTAGTCTTCCTCAGTAGGAAGTTAACACCAGCGGAGAAAAACTACGCTATAATTGAACGAGAGTGTCTGGCCATTAAGTGGGCTCTGGAATCCCTCAGATATTACCTCTTGGGGAGGAAGTTTAGGCTGATTTCTGACCATGCCCCTTTAACATGGCTGAGACAAGGTAAAGGGACTAATGCCAGGGTTACTCGGTGGTTCCTGGCACTCCAGGAATTTAAATTTGTAGTGGAGCATAGGCCCGGGAGACTGCATCAAAATGCAGATGCCCTCTCCCGAGTCCATTGTTTGAGCTCCACTGTTGCCTCCACCTCCTTGGCGTTGGGGCACAGGGGGGGGATATGTACAGGACGCCGTGGCTGGGTCCTGGAAGGACGCTATGTTTCCCCTCTGTTTGGACTGTGGTCCCTTTAAGGGAACAAAAAGGGTTAACTCACCTGTCAGAGGAAGTGGGTTTAAAAACAAGACAGGAAGTTGCAGATGGGTGTGGAGGAGTGTAGAGGAGATGATGGTGGTTGGTGTTTGGTTTGATGTGCAGCAACCAAAGTGGACAGCAGCGTTCTGCCTGGAAGCCTCCTAGCAGTTGAAGTCACCTGCAACCACCCCAAGGACTGTTTGATTGCGATAGCAATGCTGGACTTTGAATGTCGGTGAGACTGAAACCTTTTTCTTTTGTTTTTGCTGCTGTCAAGCTGTTTAAGTTTAATAAACCTCCTTTTGGGTTAAAAGCCTGTGTCCTGCGGTCTGGCTGGTCCCCCGAACTTTACAATATATATATATATTATACTGTATATCTATCTATATCTAGATAGATATAGATAGATATACAGTGCCTTGAAAAATTATTCATAGCCCTATACATTTTGTCATGTTACATAAATGTATTTTATTGGGATTTTTTGTGATATAATAAAATATATATATATATATAGACCCCTGGTTTAACCACTTCAGCCCCGGACCAATTGGCAGCCAAAGGACCAGGCCCCTTTTTGATTCGGCACTGCGTCGCTTTAACTAACAATTGTGCGGTCATGCGACGTGGCTCCAAAACAAAATTGGCGTCCTTTTTTTCCCACAAATAGAGCTTTCTTTTGGTGGTATTTGATCGCCCCTGCGGTTTTTATTTTTTGCGCTATAAACAAAAATAGAGCGACAATTTTGAAAAAAATGCAATATTTTTTACTTTTTGCTATAATAAATATCCCCAAAAAATATATAAAAAAACATTTTTTTTTCCTCAGTTTAGGCCGATACGTATTCTTCTACATATTTTTGGTAATAAAAATCGCAATTAGCGATTATTGATTAGTTTGCGCAAAAGTTATAGCGTTTACAAAATAGGGGATAGTTTTATAGCATTTTTATTAATATTTTTTTTTTTATTAGTAATGGCGGCGATCAGCGATTTTTATTGTGACTGCGACATTTTGGCGGACACATCAGACATTTTTGACACATTTTTGGGACATTTGTCATTTATACAGAAATCAGTGCTATTTAAATAGCACGGATTCCTATGTAAATGACAGTTGTAGTTAGGGGGTTAACCACAAGGGGGCGGGGAGGAGTCAGTGTGACATGATGTGTTGTGTTTACTGTAGGGGGCGTGGCTGTACGTCTGACGTCATTGATCGGCGTTCCCGATGACAGGGAACCGCCGATCACTGACAGTCAGTGTAGGAAGCGCGGGGAGAGGTTTGTTTACATAGACCTCTCCCCGTTCTTCCGCTCCGTAACCCGATCGCGGGATACCAGCGGCGATCGGGTCCGCTGGTCCCACGGCCGGGGTCACGGAGCTCCCGACCGCGCGACCCACGGGCAGGCACATGCACGATCACGTACAGGTACGTGATTCTGCCTGCCCGTGCCCTTCTGCTGACGTATATATGCAGTGGCCGGTCGGGAAGCGGTTAATGATCATGGTATTACTGTGCTTGATTGGCCAACAAACTTGCCTGACCTAAACCCCATACAGGATCTGTGGGGTATTGGCAAGAGGAAGATGAGAGACCCCAGATCCAGCAATGCAGACGAGCTGAAGGCCACTATCAAGGCAACCGGGGCTTCCATATCACCTCAGCAGTGCCACAGGCTGATCTCCACCATGCTATGCCGCACTGTATGTATTGAGTGCATACTATACTGTACATAGACATGCTTTTCAGTAAGCCAATATTTCTGTATTAAAAATCCTTTTTTTTTATTGGTCTTATGTAATATTCAAATTTTCTGAGATACAGAATTTTGGGTTTTCACTGGCAGTAAGCCATAATCATCAAAATTAAAAGAACGAAATGCATGAAATATATCACTCTGTGTGTAATGAATCTATATAATATATGAGTTTCACTTTTTGAATTGAATTACTGAAATAAATTAACTTTTTGATGAATTTTTGGAGATGCACCTGTATGTATACCCTGGACACAACTAAGGTTCAGTATCAAAAAACAAACATCAAAATAGTTAGTAGTAAATTAACATAATATATTGTCAGTAAATAGCAGTATGCACATAAATGAGTAAGTAAAGGATTAGATCAATCATTGTTCACTAGACAATATGTTTACTAGGCTATAGCGGCATAGAATGGAGTTCTATGCAGCTAAATCGGAGAAAACTGGTAAACCACACAATCAGCAATAAGTAATGGCATTAGAAAACAGTAACAGCAATGATAATCAATACTGCTCTGTAAACAGTAGGCTATATTCACTTTAATGTGCCCTCTATATGAATAGCAGTGACAACATTTAGGACTCCCTGAAGAGGTAGGGAGAGAGATGACCACCGCTCCAGAGGGATCCTTCAAGGCGAATGCTTCTACTCCTAGTGTGGAGCTCCAGGTGCCGGCTAATAACAAGGTAGTTAGAAAGTAACAAGGGGAACTCTGGACAGCCGCACACCAGACGAAGATGAAAAATCAAATGGATTTATTTAAAAACAGGAATCACATCAAAGTCCAAAAACACAGCAAAACAGGGAAGGGGGGGGGCACACAGCTGACGCGTTTCACGCTAAATACAGCGCTTACTCATAGCTAGACAATCTATATGAATGGCAGTGACAACATTTAGGACTCCCTGAAGAGGTACATATTATGAAACAGATATCTGAGTTAGCAGTCTTTAGCCCTAGCTCTTTAGCTGGCTAGCTTCGGGGCCCGCTTTTTTATGGTGGCACACATGAGTACAGTCCCAATAAAGTCTGCTTGCAGTAAATAATTCTGCTAGTTAGATGACCAGTCCCTATGTACTCAGTCTCTGCTAGCAACAGCAGGCAATGACAGCAGTGTCCTCTCACCAGTCCCAATGATACAGTAACAGGCGTCCTGCTGTTCACATGTAATTTTTGACTAGACCTGGAAATACTTTGGTTCGTAGTCTTGTAGCAAGTTGATGTGCACACAGGAGTAGCAATGTGCACACTTCAGTATCCTTGCCGTAAAGAAAGCATTCCTTGTTATTCAGCCTGTGAAAATACAGCTCTCTCTTTATACCTGGCTTGCATGGGGAATTGTAATGCTATTGTCTATTGAATCCCATAGCATGATCCTTCCCCTGCACTACATCTCCCATGATTCATGCTATCCACTATTATGTGTCTTGACCTCCTTGTGCTTTTCAGCTCCCCTGGTGGATGAAAGTGAATAGTGTTAACCCATTCATCCATCCGGAGCACAGAGACTTGATTCGCTCTCTGTCTATAGCCAAACACCCCACACCCTGTTCAAAATGCACTGCAGTTACGATCTGAAGTGCATGTCAGTGTTACCTAGTTACATAGTTACATAGTCAGGTTTAAAAAAGACACAAGTCCATCTTGTTCAACCAAAATAAATAAATAAATAAATAAACACAATCCCATATACACAATCCTATATCCACAGTTGATCCAGAGGAAGGCGACAAACCCCAGCAAAGCATGATCCAATTTGCTATAGCAGGGGAAAAAATTATTTCCTGATCCCAGAGAGCAAATCGGATTTTCCCTGGATCAACTTTACCTATAAATGTTAGTACCCAGTTACAGTATATTATGTACATTTATGAAAGAATCCAGGCCTTTTTTAACCTCCCTGGCGGTATGATTCTGTCTGGAATTTAGTGCTGAAAGCGGTACAATTATTTTGCATGGAAATTTGACGTTTTTATATTGTAGGCATGCAATTCTTATGAATAACTCACTTAAATCTGTCCGAACCAGAGTCTAGTAGACATCCCGGGTATGATAGAGTTTGAAACACAAAATCATAAATTATAATATAATAAAAATATATATAAAAATTATTCAATAATGTAATCAATTCAAAAACACTGAAATTTGCTCAGTTGCAGAATAGTCACTGTCATTAAATTTATTGTTTGATGATAAATTGTGATTCTAATTTTTTATCTGTGTTTTCTAGCTGGTCTAAAACCACTTTTGACATAAATGGACACTTTTTGGTTGCTATGGACAATCTCCAGTTTCCAGGCAGAAAAAAATCTTTTTATTATATAAAATGACATGCAGGGCACT